>JAGDQO010003114.1:0-20753 GCA_018342035.1 Solanum appendiculatum | reverse complement strand
CGAAACCTATTGGGGACCCTCTGTAAAGTCCCGGGGGAGCAGCAGTTGAAGCCTCGGGAATTTTCACAGCGTTTTTTGCATTCACGAGGCATTTAATAAGAATTAGACGATTTTTCTCATTTTTCATGGGTTTTAGTCTATGAATAGTTTTGTGATGTGGCTTTCGGTCATTTTTTTTCCGAAACCTATTGGTGACCCTCCGTAAGTACCCGGGAAGCAGCAGGTGAAGACTTGGAAATTTTCACGGCGTTTTTGGGCATTTACGAGGCATTTTATAGAAATTAAGTGATATTTATCATTTTTCGTTTGTGTGAGCCCATGAATATTTTGGTGATATGGCTACGGTCAACCTTTGTCCAAATTTTTTTGAAACCTATTGGAAACCCTACGTAAGTACCCGGGGGAGCTACAGGTAAAGGCTCGAGAATTTTCACGGCATTTTTGGGCATTTACGATGCATATAATAGGAATTAAGGCATTTTTCTCATTTTTCTTGTGTATTAGCGCATGAATATTTTGGTGATATGGCTTCCGGTCAATTTGTTTTTGAAACCTATTGGGGACCCTCCGTAAGTATCATCAAGTGAAGCCTCGTGAATTTTCATGGCGTTTTTGGGCATTCACGAGGCATTTAATAGGAATTATGCGATTTTTCTCACTTTTCGTGTGTGTTAGCCCATGAATATTTTCGTGATATGGCTTCCCGTAAATTTATTTCTGAAACCTATTTGGGACCCTCCGTCTGTACCCGAGGGAGCAGCAGGTGAAGCCTCGGGAATTTCACGGTGATTTTGGGCATTTAAGAGGCATTTAATAGGAATTAGGCGATTTTTCTCATTTTTTGTGTGTGTTAGCCTATGAATATTTTTGTGATATGGCTTCCGGTCAATTTTTTTCTGAAACCTATTGGGGACCCTTCATAAGTACCTAGGGGAGCAGCAGGTAAAACCTCAGGAATTTTTAAGGCCTTTTTAGACATTTACGAGGCATTTAAAAGGAATTAGGCTATTTTTCTCATTTTCGTGTGTGTTAAACTATAAATATTTTTATGATATGGCTTCCGATTTATTTTCTTACGAAACTAATTGAATACCTTCCATAAGTACTAGGGAGAGCAGTAGGTGAAGCAGCAGAAATTTGACGGCGTTTTTGTGCATTTATGATGCATTTAATAGGAATTAGGCTATTTTTCTCATTTTTCGTGTGTGTTAGTCCATTAATATTTTTGTAATATGACTTTGGGTCAATTTTTGCCGAATCCTATTGGGGACCCTCCGTAATACCTGGGGGAGCACCAGGTGAAGCCTCGGGAATTTTCACGGTGTTTTTGGCCATTGACGAGGCATTTAATAGGAATTAGGTGATTTTTCTCATTTTTCGTATATGTTATCCCATTAATATTTTGGTGATATGACTTCCAGTCAATTTTTTCCCAAAACTTATTGTGGACCCTCCGTAAGGTGAAGTCTCGAGAATTTCCACAGTGTTTTTGGGCATTTCCGAAACATTTAATAGGAATTAAGTGATTTTTCTCATTTTTTGTGTGAGTTAGCTCATGAACATTTTGGTGATATGGCCTCCGGTCAATTTCTTTCCGAAACCTATTGGTGACCCTCCGTATATACTTGGGGGGCAGCAGGTAAAGCCTCGGGTATTTTCAAGGCATTTTTAGGTATTTACGTGCCATTTAATAGGAATTATGCGATTTTTCTCATTTCTCGTGTGTATTATTAGCCCATGAATATTTTGGTGATATGACTTCCGGTCAATTTTTTTTGAAACCTATTGGAGACCCTCCGTAAGTACCCAGGGGAGCAACATGTGAAGCCTTGGAAATTTTCACGACGTTTTTTTGCATTTACGAGACATTTAATTGGATTATGCGATTTTTCTCATTTTTCGTGTGTGTTAGACCATTAACATTTTGGTGATATTGCTTCCTATCAATTTTTTTCCGAACCCTATTGGGGACCCTCCGTAAGTACCCGGGGGAGCAGCAGGTGAATCCTAGAGAATTTTAACGGTGTTTTTTTGCATTTACAACGCATTTAATCGGAATTAGGCGATTTTTCTCATTTTTCGTGTGTGTTAGCCCATAAATATTTTGGTGATGTGGCTTCCAGTCAATGTTTTTTCGAAACCTATTGGGGACCCTCCGTTAGTAGCGGGGGGAGCAGCATGTGAAGCCTCGGGAATTTTCACGGCGTTTTTGGGTATTTACGAGGCATTTAATAGAAATTAGGCGATTTTTTTCATTTTTCGTGTGTGTTAGCCCATTAATATTTTTGTGATATGGCTTCAGATCAATTTTTTCTGAAACCTATACAGGACCCTCTGTAAGTATCCGGGGAAGCAGCAGGTGAGGATTCATGAATTTTCACGACATTTTTGGACATTTACGAGGCATTTAAAAGGAATTAGGTGATTTTTCTTATTTTTCGTGTGTGTTAGACCATGAATATTTTGGTGATATGGCTTCCGGTCTATTTTCTTACCAAGCTAATTGGGGACCCTCCATTAGTACCCGGGGGAGCCCCAGGTGAAGCCTCAGAAATTTTCTCGGCGTTTTCGGGCATTTACGATGCATTTAATAGGAATTAAACTATTTTTCTCATTTTGGATGTGTGTTAACCCATTAATATTTTTGTGAAATGACTTCCGGTCTATTTTTTTCTGAAAACTATTGGGGACCCTCTGTAATACCCGGGGAAGCAGCAAGTGAAGACTAAGAAATTTTTACGGCGTTTTTGGGCTTTTATGAGGCATATAATAGGAATTACACAATTTTTTTTCATTTTTCGTGTGTTAGCCGTGAATATTTTGGTGATATGGCTTCCGGATAATTTTTTTTGAAACCTATTGGGGACCCTTTTTAAGTACCCGGGGTAGTAGCTGGTGAAGCCTAGAGAATTTTCACGGCGTTTTTGAGGCATTAAATAGGAATTAGGCGATTTTTCTCACTTTTCGTGTGTGTTTGCCCATGAATATTTTGGTGATATGGCTTCCGGTCGATTTCTTTCCGAAACTTATTGGGGACCCTCCGTATGTACCCGAGGGAGCAGCAGGTACAACTTTGGGAATTTTCACGGCCTTTTTAGGTATTTACGTGGCATTTAATAGGAATTTACTTGATTTTTCTCATTTTTCGTGTATATTAGCCCATGAATATTTTTGTGATATGGCTTATGGTAAATATTTTTTTGAAACCTCTTGGGGACCTTCCGTAAATAACCAGGGGAGCAGCAGGTGAAGCTTCGGGAATTTTCATGGCATTTTTGGGCATTCATGAGGCATTTAATAGGAATTAGTCGATTTTTCTCATTTTTCGTGTGTGTTAGCCCATGAATATTTTTGTAATAAGGCTTCCTGTCAATTTTTTTTCGAAATCTATTGGGGACCAGCCGTAAGTTCTCGGGGGAGCAGTAGGTGAAACCTCGAGAATTTTCATGGCATTTTCACGCATTTACGAGGCATTTAATAGAAATTAGGCGATTTTTCTCATTTTTCGTGTGTGTTAGACCATGAATATTTTAGTGGCATGGCTTCCGGTCAATTTTTTTTCAAAACCTATTGGGGACCCTCCGTAATTACCCGAGGGTGAAGCAGATGAAGCCTTGGGAATTTGCACTGCGTTTTTGGACATTTACAAGGCATTTAATATGAATTAGGCGATTTATCTCATTTTTCATGTGTGTTAGCCCATGAATATTTTGGTGATATGATTTCCAGTCAATTTTTTTACGAAACCTTTTGGGGTCCCTCCGTAATGCCCGGGGGAGCAGCAGGTGAAGCCTCGGGAATTTTCACGGGTTTTTGGGCATTTACGAGGCATTTAATAGGACTTTGGGGATTTTTCTCATTTTTCGTATGTGTTAACCAATAAATATTTTGGTGATACGACTTCCAGTCAATTTTTTTCTGAAACCTTTTGGGGACCATCCGTAAGTATCCAGGGGAGCAGCAGCTGAAGCCTCAAAAACTTTTACGGTGTTTTCAGGCATGTAAGAGACATTTAATAGGAATTAGGTGATTTTTTTCTTTTTTCGTGTGTGTTAGCCCGTAAATATTTTGGTGATATGGCTTCCGGTTAATACTTTTCAAAAACCCATTGGGATCCTTTGTAAGTATACGGGGGAGCAACAGGTGACGCCTCGGTAATTTTCACAGCATTTTTGGGCATTTACGAGGCATCTAATAGGAATTATGCATTATTTCTCATTTTTCGTGTGAGTTAATCCATGAATATTTTGGTAATATGACTTCCGGTCAATTTTTGTCCGAAACCTATTGGAGACACTTCGTAAGTACTTGGGGGAGCAGTAGCTGAAGTCTCGTGAATTTTCACGGTGTTTTTGGACATTTACGAGGCATATAATAGGAACTAGGCGATTAATCTTATTTTTCTTGTGTGTTAGCCCATGAATATTTTAGTGATATGGCTTCCGGTCAATTTTTTTCTGAAACCTATTGGGGACCCTCCATAAGTACCCGGGGGAGCAGCAGGTGAAGCCTCGTAAAATTTTCACGGCGTTTTTGGGCATTTACGAGACATTTAATGGGAATTAGGCGATTTTTCTCATTTTCGTGTGTGTTAGCCCATGAATATTTTGGTGATATGACTTTCGGTCAATTTTTTTTTGAAGTCTATTGGGGACACTCTGTAAGTAGCCGGGGTAGCAGCAGGTGAATCCTCCGAAATTTTCACGGCATTGTTGACCATTTATGAGGTATTTAATAGGAATTAGACGATTTTTCTAATTTTTCTTGTGCGTTAGCCCATTAATTTTTTGGTGATACGGATTCCGGTCAAATTTTTTTGCGAAACCTATTGGAGACTCTCCGTAAGTACTAGGGGGTGCAGTAGGTGAAGCCTAGGGAATTTCCACAGTGTTTTTGGGCATTTACGAGGCATTTAATAGAAATTAAGCGATTTTTCTCATTTTTCATGTGTGTTAGCCCATTAATATTTTTGTGTTATGTCTTTCGGTCAATTTTTTTCCGAAACCTTTTGGGGACTCTCTGTAAGTACCCAGGGGAGCAACAAGTGAAGTCTCGAAAATTTTCACGGCGTTTTTTGGCATTTACGAGGCATTTAATAGGAATTAGACGATTTTTCTCATTTTTCATGTGTGTTAGCCCATTAATATTTTGGTGATATAGCTTCAGGTTAAATTTTTTCCAAAACCTATAAGGGACTCTCCGTAAATACCCTGGGAAGCAGCAAGTGAAGTCTCGGGAGTTTTCACGGTGTTTTTTGGTATTTACGAGACATTTAATAAAAATTAGGCGAATTTTCTCATTTTTCGTGTGTGTTAGCCCACTAATATTTTGGTAATATGGCTTCCGATCTATTTTTTTTAAAACCTATTGGAGACCCTCCGTAAGTACCCGGGGGAGTTGTAGGTAAAGCCTTGGAATTTTCACGACAATTTTAGTCATTAACGAGTTATTTAATAGGAATTAGGTAATTTTTCTCATTTTTCGTGTGTGTTAGCCCATGAATAATTTGGTGATATGGCTTTCGGCCAAATTTTTTCCTAAACCTATTGGGGACCCTCCGAAAATACCCCGGAGAGTAGCAGGTGAAGCCTCGGGATTTTCACGGCGTTTTTGGACATTTACGAGGCATTTAATAGAAATTAGGCGACTTTTCTCATTTTTCATGTGTGTTAGCCCATGAATATTTTGGTGATATGACTTTCGGTTAATTTGTTTTTCCGATACCTATTGTGGACTTTCCATATGTACACACGGGAGCAGTAGGTGAAGTCTCACAAATTTCACCGCATTTTTTGGCATTTACGAGGCATTTAATAGGAATTAGGCGACTTTTCTCATTTTTCATGTGTAACACCCTTGAATATTTTTGTGATATTGCTTTCGATCGATTCTTTTTTGAAACCTATTGGAGACCCTCCGTAAGTATCCGGGAGAGCAGAAGGTGAAGCCTCGGGAATTTTCATGGCGTTTTTGGTCATTTACGAGGTATTTAATTGGAATTAGGTAATTTTTTCTCATTTTTCGTGCGTATTAGACAATGAATATTTTGGTGATATGGCTTCTGGTCAAATTTTTTTCGAAACCTATAAGGGACCCTCTGTAAGTACCCGGGGAGCAGCAGGTGAAGTCTCAGGAATTTTTACGGTGTTTTTGGGCATATACGAGGCATTTAATATGAATTTAGACGATTTTTCACATTTTCCGTGCGTGTTAGCCCATGAATATTTTGGTGATATGGCTTCCGGTCAATTTTTTTTCAAAACCTATTGGGGACCCTCCGTAAGTTCCTGGGGAGGAGCAGGTGAAGTCTCGGGATTTTCACGGCATTTTTGGGCATTTACAAGGCATTTAATATGAATCAGGTGATTTTTTTTGTGTGTTAGCCCATTAAAATTTTGGTAATTTGGCTTCTAGTAAAAAAAATTTCGAAACTTATTGGGGACCCTTCTTAAATACCCGGCTGAGCAGCAGGTGAAGACTCGGGAATTTTTACGTCATTTTTTAGCATTTACGAGGCATTTAATAGGAATTAGGCTTTTATTTTGATTTTTCATGTGTGTTAGCCCATGAATATTTTGGTGATATGGCTTCCGGTTAATTTTTTTTCAAAACCTATTGGGGACCCTCTGTAAGTACCCGGAGGAGCAGCAGATGAAGCCTCGGTAATTTTCAAGGCGTTTTTGGGCATTTACGAGGCTTTTAATAAGAATTAGGCGATTTTTCTCATTTTTCATGTGTGTTACGCCATGAATATTTTGGTGATATGGCTTCAGGTTAATTTTTTTCCGAAACCTATTGGTGACCCTCCGTAAGTACCTGAGGGAGCAGCAGGTCAAGGCTCCAAAATTTTCACGACGTGTTTTTTACATTTACGAGGCATTTAATAAAAAATAGGTAATTTTTTTCATTTTTCGTGATTGTTAGTCCATGAATATTTTGGTGATACCGCTTCCGGTCAATTTTTTACGAAACCTATTGGAGACCCTTCGTATGTACCCGGGGGAACAGCAGGTGAAGCCTCGGCAATTTTCACTCCCTTTTTGGGCATTTATGAGGCATTTAAAAGGAATTAGGCGATTTTTCTCATTTTTCGTGTGTGTTAGCCCATGAATATTTTAAGGATATGGCTTCTGATTAATTTTTTTTCCAAAACCTATTGGGGACCCTCCGTAAGTACCCAGGGGAGCCACAGGTGAAGCCTCGGGAATTTTCACGGCGTTTTTGGGCATTTAATAGGAATTAAATGATTTTTCTCATTTTTCGTGTATGTTAGCTTATGAATATTTCGGTGATATGGCTTCCGGTCAATTTATTTTTCCCAAAACCTATAGGGGACCTTCCGTAAGTACCCGAAGGCGCAACAGGTGAAGGCTCGAGAATTTTTACGGTGTTTTTTGGCATTTTAGAAGCATTTAATAGGATTTAAGCGATTTTTCTCATTTTTCGTATGTGTTCGCCCATTAATATTCTTGTCATATGTCTTTCGATCAAATTTTTTAAAAACCTATTGGGGACCCTCCCTAAGTACCCGGGAGAGCAGCAGGTGAAGCCTCGGTAATTTTCACGGCGTTATTGGGCATTTACAAGTCATTTAATATGAATTAAGCGATTTTTCTCTGTGTGTTAGCCCTTGAATATTTTGGTGATTTTTCTTCCCATCAATTTTTTACCGAAACCTATTGGGGACCCTCCGTAAGTACCTGGAGGACTAGCAGGTGAAGCCTCGGGATTTTCACGGCGTTTTGGGGCATTTAATAGGAATTAAGTGATTTTTCTAATTTTTCGTGTGTGTTAGCTCATTAATATTTTGATGCTATGTTTCCGGTAAATTTTTTTCTGAAACCTATTGCGGACCCTTTATAAGTATCCGGGGGAGTAGCGGGTGAAGTCTCCGAAATTTTCACGGTGTTTTTCGGCATCTACGAAACATTTAATAAGAATTAGGCGATTTTTCTCATTTTTCGTGTGTGTTAACCCATTAATATTTTGGTGATATGACTTCCGGTTAATTATTTTTTGAAACCTATTGAGGACCCACCGTAAGTATCCGGGGGAGCAGCAGGTGAAGTCTCGGAAATTTTCAAGGCGTTTTTGGGCATTTACGAGGCATTTAATAGGAATTATGCAATTGTTTTCTCATTTTTCATGTGTGTTAGCCCATTAATATATTGGTGATATGACTTCCGGTCAATTTTTTTCCGAAACCTATTGGTGACACTCTGTAAGTATTTGAAGGAGCAGCAAGTGAAGCCTCAGAAATTTTCACGTGTTTTTGTGCATTTACGAGGTATTTAATAGGAATTAGACGATTTTTCTCATTTTTCGTGTGTGCTAGCCCATGAATATTTTAGTAATATGACTTTCGATCAATTTTTTTGCGAAACCTATTGGGGACCCTCCGTAAGTACACCGGGAGCAGCAGGTGAAGCCTCTGGGATTTTCACAGTATTTTTGAGCATTTGTGAGGCATTTAATAGAAATTAAGAGATTTTTCTCATTTTTCGTGTGTGTTAGCCATGAATATTTTGGTGATATGGCTTCCAATTAATTTTTGAAACCTATTGGGGACCTTCCGTTAGTACCCGGGGGAGCAGTAGGTGAAGACTCGGGAATTTTCACTGCATTTTTGGGCATTTACGAAGTATTTAATAGAAATTAGGCGATTTTTCTAATTTTTCCGTGTGTGTTACCCATGAATATTTTGGTGATATGGCTTCCGGTCAATTTTTTTTCGAAACCTAGTGGGGACCCTTTGTAAGTACCCGGGGGAGCAGCAGGTGAAGTCTCAAGAATTTTCACCGTGTTTTTGGGCATTTACTAGGCATTTAATAAGAATTAGGCGATTTTTCTCATTTTGTGTGTGTGTTAGCCAATGAATATTTTTGTGGTATGACTTTCGGTCCATTTTTTTCTGAAACCTAAAGGGGACCCTCCGTAAGTACCCGGTGGAGCAGCAGATGAAGTTTCGGGAATTGTCACGGCGTGTTTGAAAATATACGAGGCAATTAGTAGGAATTATGCCACTTTTCTCATTTTTCGTACCTGTTAGCCTAAGAATATTTCGGTGATATGGCTTCTTGCCAATTTTTTTCCTAAACCTATTGGGACCCTTCATAAGTACTCAAGGGAGCAGCAGGTGAAGCCTTTGAAATTTTCACAGTGTTTTTGTGCATTTACGAGGCATTTAATGAGACAGGCAATTTTTCTCATTTTTTGTGCGTGTTAGGGCATGTATATTTTTGTGATATGACTTTCGATCAATTTTTTTCCGAAACCTATTAAGGACCCTCCGTAAGTACCCGGGGGAACAACACGTGAAGCCTCGTGAATTTTCACGGTGTTTTTGGTATTTACGAGGCATTTAATAGGAATTAAGCGATTTTCTCATTTTTCATGTGTTAGCACATGAATATTTCGGTGATATGATTTTTGGTCAATTTTGTTCCGAAAACTATTGGGGACCCTGCGTAAGTAACCGGGGGAGCAGCAGGTGAAGCCTCGGGAATTTTCACGGCGTTTTTGGCCATTTATGAGCCATTTTATAAGGATTATGCGATTTTTCTCATTTTCCGTGTGTGTTAGCCCACGAATATTTTTGTGATATGTCTTCCGGTCAAATATTTTTGAAACCTATTAGGGACCGTAAGTACCCAGGGGAGCAGCAGGTAAAGTCTCAGGAATTTTTACGGCGTTTTTGGGCATTTAGGAGACATTTAATAGGAATTAGGCGATTTTTCTCATTTTTCATGCGTGTTAGCCTATTAATATTTTGGTGATATGGCTTTCGGTCATTTTTTTTCTGAAACATGTTGGGGACCCTTCGTAAGTACCCGGGGGAGCAGCAGGTGAAGTCTCGCGAATTTTCACGCCTTTTTTTGGTATTTACGAGTCATTTAATAGGAATTAAGCGATTTTTCTCATTTTTCGTGCGTGTTAGCCCATTAATATTTTGGTGATATGGCTTCCAGTAAATGTTTTTCTGAATCCTACTGAGGACCCTTCTTAAATACCCGGGGGAGCAGCAGATGAAGTTTCAGGAATTTTCATGGCGGTTTTGGGCAATTATGAGGCATTTAATAGGAATTAGACGATTTCTCTCATTTTTCGTGTGTGTTAGCCCATGATTATTTTTGTGATATGGCCTCCGGCCAATTTTTTCCGAAACCTATTAGGGGCCCTCTATACATATCCGGTGGAGCAGCAGGTGAATCCTCATGAATTTTCACGACTTTTTTGGCATTTACGAGACTTTTAATAGGAATTAGGCGATATTTCTCATTTTTCGTGTGTGTTAGCCATTAATATTTTGGTGATATGGCTACCGGTAAATTTTTTTCCGAAACCTATTGAGGAACTTCTGTTAGTGCCCGGGGAATCAGCTTGGCAATTTTCACGTCCTTTTTTGGCATTTCTGAGGCATTCAATAGGAATTTGGCGATTTTTCTCATTTTTCATAGCCCATGAATTTTTTGTCATATGGCTTCCGGTCAATTTATTTCTGAAACCTATTGGGGACTCTCCGTAAGTATCCGGGGAAACAGAAATTGAACCCTTGGAAATTTTCACGGTGTTTTTGGGCATTTACGAAGAATTTAATAGGATATAGGCGGTATTTCTCATTTTTAATGTCTGTTAGCCTATGAATATTTTTATCATATGGCTTCCGATCAATTTTTTTCCGAAACCCATTGGGGACTCTCCATAAGTATCCGGGGGAGTATCAGGTGAAGCCACGTGAATTTTCACAACATATTTCGGTATTTACGAGGCGTTTAATAGAAATTAGACGACTTTTCTCATTTTTCGAGTGTGTAAGCCATTAATATTTTGGTGATATGGCTTCCGGTCAATTTTTTTGCAAAACCTATTGGGGACCCTTCGTTAGTACCGGGGAAGCAACAAGTGATGCCTCGGGAATTTTCCCTGCCTTTTACGGCATTTACAAGGCATTTAATAGGAATTAGGCGATTTTTCTCATTTTTTGTTTGTGTTAGCCCATGAATATTTTTGTCATATGGCTTCCGATTAGTTTTATTCCGAAGCCTTTTTGGGACACTCTGTAAGTATCCAGGGGAGTAGCAGGTGAAGTCTAAGGAATTTTCATGACATGTTTGGTCACTTACGAGGTATTTAATACAAATTAAGCGATTTTTCTTATTTTTGTGTGTGTAAGCCCATTAATATTTTGATGATATGGCTTCCGATCAATTTTTTTCTGAAACCTTATGAGGACCCTCTTTAAGTACCCGGAGGATCAGTAGATGATGCCTCAAAAAATTTCACGGCCTTTTTGGGCATTTAATAGGAATTAAGCGATTTTTATTATTTTGTGTGTGTTAGCCATGAATATTTTAGTGATATGACTTCCGGTCAATTTTTTTCTGAAACCATTTGGGGACCCTCCGTAAGAACCCGGGGGAGCAGCAGGTGAAGTCTAGAGAATTTTCACGGCGTTTTTGGGCAATTAATAGGAATTAGGAAAATTTTCTCATTTTTCGTATGTGTTAGCCCATGAATATTTTGGTGATATAACTTCCGGTAAAAAAATTTCTGAAATCTTTTGGCGACTCTCCACAAGTACTCGGGGGAGCAGCAGGTGAAGCCTCGGGAATTTTCACCGCGTTTTTGTGAATTTACGAGGCAGTTAATAGGAATTAGGCTATTTTTCTTATTTTTCGTGTGTGTTAGCTCATGAATATTTTGGTGATATGGATTTCGGTCAATTTTTTTTTGAAACCTATTAAGAATCCTCCATAAGTATTTGGGGAAGAAGAAGGTGACGACTCGAGAATTTTCATGGCTTTTTTCGGCATTTACGAGGAATTTAATAGGAATTAGGGAATTTTTCTCATTTTTCGTGTATGTTAGCCTATTAATATTTTTGTCATATGGCTTTCGATAAATTATTTTTTCTAAACCTATTGGGGACCCTCCGTAAGTACCCGGTGGAGCAACAGGTGAAGACTCAGGAATTTTTATGGCGTTTTTGGGCTATTACAAGGCATTTAATAGAAATTAGGTGATTTTTCGTGTGTGCTAGCCCATTAATATTTTGGTAATATGGCTTCCGATCAATTTTTTCTGAAACGTATTAAAGACGCTCTGTAAGTACCCGAAGAACCAGCCGGTGAAGTCTCCAAAATTTTCACGGCAATTTTGGTCATTTACGAATCATTTAATAAAAATTAGGCAATTTAATATGAATTAGGTGATTTTTCTCATTTTTCGTGTGTGTTAGCCCGCGAATATTTTGGTCATACGGCTTCCGGTCAATTTTTTTCTAAAACTTATTGGGGGCCCTTCGTAAGTACCCGGGGGAGCAGTAGGTGAAGCCTCGAAAATTTTCACGTCGATTTTGGACATTTACAATGCATTTAATAGATATTAGACGATTTTTCTCATTTTTTCTGTGTGTTAGCCCATTAATATTTTGGTGATACGACTTTCTGTCAATATTTTTGCTAAAGCTATTGGGGACCCTCCGTAAGTACCCGGGGGAGCAACAGGTAAAGATTTGTGAATTTTCATGGCAATTTTGGGCATTTACGAGGCATTTAATAGGAATTAGGCTATTTTTCTCATTTATCGTGTGTGTTAGACCATGCATATTTTGGTGTTATGGCTTTCGGTCTATTTTTTATCTGAAACCTTTATGGGACACTCCGTAAGTACCCAGGGGAGCATCAGGTGAAGTCTCGAGAATTTTCACCGCGTTTTTGGGCATTTACGAGGCATTTAGTAGGAATTAAGCCATATTTCTCATTTTTCGTGTGTTAGCCCATGAATATTTTGGTGATATGACTTCCGGTCAATTTTTTTCGAAACATATTGGAGTCCCTCTGTAATACCCGGGGGAGCAGCAGTTGATGCCTCGGAAATTTTCATGGCATTTTTGGGCATTTACGAGGCATTTAATAAAAATTAGGCGATTTTTCTCATTTTTCGTGTGTGTTAGCCTTTGAATATTTTGGTGATCTGACTTCCGATAAATTTTTTTAAAAATCTATTGGGAACCCTCCGTAAGTATCCGGAGGAGCAGCAGGCGAAGTCTTGGGAATTTTCACAGCGTTTTTTGGCATTTATGAGGCATTTAATAGGAATTAGGCGATTTTTCTTATTTTTCGTGTGTTTTAGCACATTAATATTTTGGTGGTATGACTTTCGGTCAATTTTTTTCCGAAACCTATTGGGTACTCTCCGTAAGTACCCGAGGGAGTAGCAGGTGAAACCTCTGAAATTTTCATGGCGTTTTTGGGCATTTATGAGGCATCTAATAAAAATTAGGTGATTTTTCTCATTTTTCGTGTGTAAGCCCATGAATATTTAGGTGATATGGCTTTCGATCACTTTTTTTTCGAAACCTATTAGGGACCCTCCTTAAGTATCCGGGAGAGCGGCAGGTGAAGCCTTGGAAATTTTCACGATATTTTTGGGCATTTAAGAGACATTTAATAGGAATTAGCTGATTTTTCAAATTTTTCGTGTGTATTAGACCATGAATATTTTGATGATATGACTTCCGGTCAATTTTTTTCCAAATCCTATTGGGGACCACCCTCCGTAAGTACCCGGGGAAGTAGCAGGTGAAGTCTCAAAAATTTTCATTTGCGTTTTTGGGAATATACGTGGCATTTAATAGGAATTGGGCGATTTTTTTCATTTTTCGTGTGTTTTAGGCCAAGAATATTTTTGTGATATGACTTTCGGTTAATTTTTTTCTGAAACCTATTTGGGACCCACTGTAAGTATCCGGGGGAGCAGTAGTTGAAGCCTTGAGAATTTTCACCATGTTTTTTGGGCATTTACGAAGCATTTAATAGGAATTACGCGATTTTTCTCATTTTTCGTATGTTAAGCCTATGAATATTTTGGTGATACGTCTTCCGGTCAATTTTTTTCCAAAACCAATTGAGGACCCTCCTTAAGAACCCGCGGGACCAGTAGTAGAAGTCTCGAAAATTTTCACAGCGTTTTTTGACATTTACGAGGCATTTAATTGGAATTAGACGATTTTTCTCATTTTTCGTGCGTATTAGCCCATTAATATTTTGGTGATATGACTTCCGTTCAATTTTTTTCTGAAACCTATTGGGGACCCTCCTTAAGTACTCGGGGGCGCAACAGGTGAAGCCTCGGAAATTTTCATGATGTTTGTGGGCATTTACGAGGCATTTAAAAGGAATTTAGCATTTTTTTTCATTTTCGTGAGTGTTAGCCCATTAATTTTTTGGTGATATGGCTTCCGATCAAAAAAATTTTGAAACCTATTGGGGACCCTCCATAAGTAATCAGGGAAGCAACATGTGATGTCTTGGGAATTTTCATGGCATTTTTCGGCATTTTCTAGGCATTTAACAGGAATTAGACGATTTTTCGTGAGTGTTAGCCCATTAATATTTTTGTCATATAGCTTCCGGCCAATTTTTTTTTCGAAACCTATAGGGGACCCTCCCTAAGTATCCGGGGGAGCATCAGGTGAAACCTCGGGAATATTTAGAACGTTTTTGGGCATTTACGAGACATTTAATAGAAATTATGTGATTTTTCTCATTTTACGTGAATATTTTGGTGATATGGCTTCCGATCAATTTTATTTTGAAACCTATTGGGGACCCTCCGTAAGTACTCGGTGGAGCAGCCGGTGAAGCCTCGAAAAATTTTGCGGCATTTTTGGGCATTTACGAGGCATTTAATAGGAATTAGGCGATTTTTCACATTTTTCATGTGTGTTAGCCCATGAAAATTTTGGTGATATGGCTTCTGATCAATATTTTTCCGAAACCTAATGGGGACCCTCCATAAGTACCCGGGGGAGCAGTAGGTGAAACCTTAAAAATTTTCACCGCGTTTTTTTACATTTACGAGTCATTTAATAGGAATTAGGCGATTTTTCTCATTTTTCGTGTGTTAGCCTATGAATATTTTGGTGATATGACTTCCGATCAATTTTTTTCCGAAACCTATTGGGGACCCTCCGTAAGTACCTTGGGACTAATAGGTTAACCCTCGGGAATATTCACAGCATTTTTGGGTATTTACGAGGTATTTAATAGGAATTAGACGATTTTTCTCATTTTTCGTGTGTGTTTGCCTATCAATTTTTTGTGATATGACTTCCGGTAAAAAATTTTCCAAAACTTATTGGGGACCCTCCGTAAGTACCCTGGGGAGCAGAAAGTAAAGCCTCGGGAATTTTCACACGTTTTTGGGCATTTACGAGGCATTTAATAGGAATTAGGCGATTTTTTTAAATCTTCATGTGTGTTAGCCAATGAATATTTTTGTGATATGGCTTCCGGTCGATGTTTTTTCGAAACCTATTCGGTACGCTCCGTAAGTACCTCGGGGAGGATCAGGTGAAGCCTCGGAAACTTTCATTGCGTTTTTGGGCATTTACGAGTTATTTAATAGGAATTAGGCAATTTTTCTAGTTTTTTGTTTGTTAGCCCATGAATATTATGGTGATATGACTTCCGGTAAAAAAAATTCTGAAACCTATTAGGGACCCTCCGTAAGAACCCGAGGAGCAGCAGGTGCAGCCTCGTGAATTTTCATGGCGTTTTTGGGTATTTACGAGGCATTTAATAGGAATTAGGTGATTTTTCTCATTTTTTGTGTGTGTTAGCCCATGAATATTTTGGTGATATGCTTTCGGTCAATTTTTTTACGAAACCTATTGGGGATCTCCCTAAGTACCCGGGGGAGCAGCAGGTGAAGTCTCGAGAATATTCACGGCATTTTTGGGTATTTACGAGGCATTTAATAGGAATTAGATGACTTTTCTCATTTTTCGTGTGTTAGGCCATGAATATATTTTGGTGGTATGACTTTCGGTCAATTTTTTACGAAACTTATTAAGGACCCTTCGTAAGTACCCGGGGGAGCAGCAGGTGAATTCTCGGGTATTTTCATGGCGTTTTTTGGCATTAAATAGAAATTAGGCGACTTTTCTCATTTTTCGTGTGTAATAGCCCATAAATATTTTGGTGATATTGCTTCTGGTCAAATTTTTTTCGAAACCTATTGGGGACCTTCTGTAAGTACCCGTGGGAGCAGTAGGTGAAGCCTCAGGAATTTTCACGGAGTTTTTGGGCATTTACGATGCATTTAATAGGAATTAAACAATTTTTATCAATTTTCTTGTGTGTTAAGCCCATGAATATTTTGGTCATATGTCTTCCAGTGTATTTTTTTCTGAAACCTATTGGGGACCCTCCGTAAATAACCGGGGGAGCAGCAGGTTTAGCCTCGGAAATTGTCACGGCGTTTTTGGGCATTAACGAGGCATTTAATAGGAATTAGGTGATTTTTCTCATTTTTCGTGTGTGCTAGTTAATGAATATTTTGGTGATATGGCTTCTCGTCAATTTTTTTTCTGAAACCTATTGGGGACCCTCCCCAAGTACCCGGAGGAGCAACATGTTTAGCTTCGGAAATTTCCACGGCGTTTTTGGGCATTTGCGAGTCATTCAATAGGTATTAAGCGGTTTTTCTCATTTTTCGTGTGTCTTAGCCCATTAATATTTTGGTGATATGGCATCCGATCAATTTTTTTCTGAAACCTATTGGGGACCCTCCGTAAGTACCCGAGGTAGAAGAGGGTGAAGCATCAGGAATTTTCATGGCCTTTTTTGGCATTTACGAGACATTTAAAAGAAATTAGACGATTTTCTCATTTTTGTGTGTGTGTTAGCCCATGAATATTTTAGTGATACGGTTTCTGATCAATTTTTTTCCGAAACCTATAGGGGACCCTCTGTAAGTACCCGGGGGAGCAGCAGGTGAAGTCTCGGGAATTTTCACAGCATATTTGGGCATTTACGAGGAATTTAATAGGAATTAGGTGATTTTTCTCATTTTTCGTGTGTGTTAGCCCGTGAATACTTTGCTGATATGGCTTCCAACTAATTTTTTTTCGAAACCTATTGGGAACAATCCGTAAGTACCTGAGGGAAGAGCAGATGAAGCCTCGGGATTTTTATGGCACTTTTAGGTATTTGCGAGGCATTTTATAGGAATTAGGCGATTTTTCTCATTTTTCTTGTGTGTTAGCCCATGAATATTTTGGTGATATGGCTTCCCGTCAATTTTTTTCTGAAACCTATTGGGGACCCTCCGTAAGTACCCGGGGCAGAAGCAGGAAAAGCCTCGGGAATTTTAACGGCATTTTTGTGCATTTACGAGGTATTTAATAGAAATTAGACGATTTTTCTCATTTTTCGTGTGTCTTAGCACATGAATATTTTGGTGATATGACTTCCGGTCAATTTTTTTCCGAAACCTATTGGGAACCATCCGTAAATACCCTGGGAAGCAGCAGGTGAAGCCTCGGGATTTTCATGACATTTTTGGGCATTTAATAGGAATTAAGTGATTTTTCTCATTTATCGTGTGTGTTAGCCCATGAATATTTTGGTTATATGACTTTCGGTAAAAAAAATTCCGAAACCTATTGGGGACCCTCCGTAAGTACCCAGGGGAGCATCAGGTGAAGCCTCGGGAAATTTCACGGTGTTTTTGGGCATTTACGAGTCATATTATAGAAATTTGGTGATTTTTCTCATTTTTCGTGTGTGTTAGCCCATGAATATTTTTTTGATATGGATTCCGGTCAGTTTTTTTCCAAAACCTCTTGGGGACCCTCCGTAATTACACGGGGGAGCGACAGGTGAAGCCTCGGGAATTTCACGGCATTTTTGGGTATTTATGAGGCATTTAATAGGAATTAGGCGATTTTTCTCATTTTTCGTGTGTGTTAGCCTCTGAATATTTTGGTGATATGGCTTCCGGTCTATTTTTTTCTGAAACCTATTGGGGACCCTCTTTAAGTATCCGGGGGAGCAGCAGGTGAGGACTCAAAAATTTTCACGGCGTTTTTTTGCATTTACGAGGCATTTAATAGGAATTAGGCTATTTTTCTCTTTTTTCGTATGTGTTAGCCATGAATGTTTTGGTGATATGGCTTCCGGTCAATTCTTTTCCGAAACCTATTGGGGACCCTCCATAAGTACCCGGGAGAGAAGCAGGTGAAGCCTAGAGAATTTTCACAGCGTTTTTGGGTATTTACAAGGCATTTAATAGGAATTAGGTGATTTTTCTCATTTTTTGTGTGTTAGCCCTTGAATATTTTGGTGATACGACTTCCGGTCAAAAAATTTTCCAAAACCTATTGGGACCTTCTGTAAGTACCCGGGGGAGCAGCAGGTGAAGCCTCGGGAAATTTCACGGCTTTTTGGGGCATTTACTAGGCATTTAACATGAATTAGGTGATTTTTCTCATTTTTTCGTGTGTGTTGGCCAATGAATATTTTGGTGATATTGCTTCCGGTCACTTTTTTTGAAGCCCATTGGGGATCCTCCGAAATTACCCGGGGGAGTAGCGGTGAAGTCTCATGAATTTTCATAGCGTTTTTGGGCTTTTACGAGGTATTTAATAGGAATTAAGCGATTTTTCTCATTTTTCGTGTGTGTTAGCAGCAGGTGAAGTCTCTAGAATTTTCTCGGTGTTTTTGGGCATTTTCGAGGCATTTTATGAAAATAGTGAGACTGTATGTATTGTTCCCCAACACCGTACGAAGGGTTCCATAAAGGTTTCGCAAAGAAATCATTTGGAAGCTATATCACAAAAATATTCATGGACTAACACACCCAATAAATTGAGAAAATCGTCTAATTCCTGTAAATTGGCCACAAAATATCCAAAATGGACTTCGAAATTTGTGAGACTGTACGTATTTCTCCCCAACATCCCTACGGAGGGTTCCTTAAAGGTTTCACAAAGAAATTTTTCGGAAGCCATATCACCAAAATATTCATGGGATAACACACAAAAAAAACTAAGAAAATCGCTTAATTCTTGTAAATTGCCCCTAAATGCCCAAAATGGACTCTCAAAATGGTGAGACTATATGTACTGCTCCCCCAACTCCCTATGGAGGGTTCCGTAAAGGTTTTGCAAAGAAGTCGTCCGGAAGATATATCACCAAAATATTCATGGGCCAACACACACAAAAAACTTAGAAAATCACCTAATTTCTTTAAATTGCCCCCTAAATACCCAAAATGGACTCTGAAAATGGTGAGACTGTATGTACTGCTCCATCAAATACTTACAGAGGATTCTATAAAGGTTTCGCAAAGAAATCGTTCGGAAACCATATTACCAAAATATTCAAGGGCTAACACATATAATAAACTAAGAAAATCACCTAATTCTTGTATATTGCCCCCTAAATAACCCAAATAGACTTTAAAAATGGTGAGATTGTACGTACTGTTCCCCAACTCCCTACGGAGAGTTACGTTAAGAATTTGCAAAGAAATCATTCGGAAGCCATATCACCAAAATATTTATGGGCTAACACACACAAAAAAATTGAAAAAAATCGTCTAATTTCTGTAAATTGCCCCTAAATGTCCAAAATGGATTTTGAAAATGAAAATTGAGAAAATCGCCTAATTTCTGTAAACTAAATACCTAAAATGGACTCCATTAATGATGAGATTGTACGTACTACTCCCCTAACTCCCTGCGGAGGGTTCCATAAAGGTTTCTCAAAGAAATCATTCGAAAGCTATATCGCCAAAATATTCATGCGCTAACACACACAAAAAACTAAAAAAATTGCCTAATTTCTGTAAATTGGCCCCTAAATACCCAAAATGGACGACAAAATTGGTGAGAATGTGTGTACTTCTCTCCCAGTTCCCTAGGGAGGGTTCCATAAAGGTTTCGCAAATAAATCATTTGAAAGACATATCGCCAAAATATTCATGGGCTAACACACATAAAAACTACGAATATCACTTAATTCTTGTAAATTGCCCCCTAAATGTCCAACATGGACTCTCAAAATGGTGAGACTGTACATACTTCTCCCCCAACTCCCTATGTAGGGTTCTATAAAGGTTTCTCAAAGAAATCATCCAAAAGCCATATCACAAAAATATTCGTAAGCTAACACACACAAAAATCTGATAAAATCACCTAATTCCTGTAAATTGGCCCCTAAATACCCAAAGTGGACTTTGAAAATGGTGAAACTGTACATACTGCTCCCCTAACTCTCTACGGAGGGTTCCACAAAGATTTCAAAAAGAAATCATTTGGAAGCCATATCACCAAAATATTCATGGGCGTTAACACACAAAAATTTGAGAAAATCATCTAATTCCTATAAATTGCCCCTTATATGCCCAAAATGGACTCTGAAAATGGTGAAACTATACGTACTGCTCCCCCAACTTCCTATGGAGGATTCCATAAAGATTTCGTAAAGAAATCGTCTGGAAGCCATATCAACAAAATATTCATGGGCTAATACACAAGAAAAATTGAAAAAATCGTCTAATTCATGTTAACTACCCCGTTCATGTTAACTACCCCGTAAATACCCAAAATGGACTATGAAAATGGTGAGTCTGTATGTACTGCTCCCCCAATTCCCTACGAAGGGTTTCATAAAGGTTTCACAAAGAAATCCTCTACAAGCCATATCACCAAAATATTCATTGGCTAATATACACAAAAAACTAAGAAAATCACAAAATTCTTGTAAATTTCCACTAAATGCGCAAAATGGACTTTGAAAATGGTGAGATTGTACGTACTGCTCCCACAACTCTCTACGGAGGGTTTCTTAAAGGTATCGCAAAGAAATCATCTGAAAGCCATATCACCAAAATATTCATGGGCTAACACACATAAACAATTGAGAAAATCGCCTAATTCTTGTAAATATCTCCTAAAAACC
>JAGDQO010003113.1:0-13359 GCA_018342035.1 Solanum appendiculatum | reverse complement strand
CCTGTCTTAACGACGTCTCGATCCGAATGTCGTTTCCGCAAAAAGAAATATACATTACAAAATACTCGATCGAATTTCGACAAAAAAATTGGGATGCAACACGAGGACTTCCAAGGGGGTCACCCATCCTAGTACTACTCTCGCCCAAGCACGCTTAACTTCAGAGTTCTGATGGGATCCGGTGCGTTAGTGCTGGTATGATCGCATCCATGTTACCTATCACTGTAAATTCTATTAAACACCTCTTTCTTCCGAACGCCCTAGCCTGCCCCCACCGACCTAGCCTCCCCGAACCGACGCATGACGCCGATTGTCACGCCCATCTCAATCGCCCCCGTCACCTGTCTTAACGACGTCTCGATCCGAATGTCGTTTCCGCAAAAAGAAATATACAATACAAAATACTCGATCGAATTTCATCAAAAAAGAGCGATGCAACACGAGGACTTCCCAGGGGGTCACCCATCCTAGTACTACTCTCGCCCAAGCACGCTTGACTTCGGAGTTCTGATGGGATCCGGTGCGTTAGTGCTGGTATGATCGCGTCCATGTTTCCTACCACTGTAAATTCTATTAAACACCTACTTCCTCCGAACGCCCTAGCCTGCCCCCCAACGACCTAGCCATCCCGAACCGACGCATGACGCCGATTGTCACGCCCATCTGAATCGCCCCCGTCACCTGTCTTAACGACGTCTCGATCCGAATGTCGTTTCCGCAAAAAGAAATATACATTACAAAATACGCGACCGAATTTCGATAAAAAAGAGGGATGCAACACGAGGACTTCCCATGGGGTCACCCATCCTAGTACTACTCTCGCCCAAGCACGCTTAACTTCGGAGTTCTGATGGGATCCGGTGCGTTAGTGCTGGTATGATCGCAGCCATGTTACCTACCACTGTAAATTCTATTAAACACCTCCTTCTTCCGAACGCCCTAGCCTGCCCCCCACCGACCTAGCCTCCCCGAACCGACGCATGACGCAGATTGTTACGCTCATCTTAATCGCCCCCGTCACCTGTCTTAACGACGTCTCGATCCGAATGTCGTTTCCGCAAAAAGAAATAAACATAACAAAATACGCGACCGAATTTCGACAAAAAAGAGTGATGCAACACGAGGACTTCCCAGGGGGTCACCCATCCTAGTACTACTCTCGCCCAAGCACGCTTCACTTTGAAGTTCTGATGGGATCCGGTGCATTAGTGCTGGTATGATCGAATCCATGTTTCCTACCACTGTAAATTCTATTAAACACCTCCTTCTTCCGAACGCCCTAGCCTGCCACCCAACGACCTAGCCTCCCCGAACTGACGCATGACGCCGATTGTCACGCCCATCTTAATCGCCCCCGTCACCTGTCTTAACGACGTCTCGATCCGAATGTCGTTTCCGCAAAAAGAAATATACATTACAAAATACTCGATCGAATTTCGACAAAAAAGAGGGATGCAACACGAGGACTTCCTAGGGGGTCACCCATCCTAGTACTACGCTCGCCCAAGCACGCTTAACTTCGGAGTTCTGATGGGATCCGGTGCGTTTGTGCTGGTATGATCGCATCCATGTTACCGACCACTGTAAATTCTATTAAACACCTCCTTCTTCCGAACGCCCTAGCCTGCCCCCCACCGACCTAGCCTCCCCGAACCGACGCATGACGCAGATTGTCACGCTCATCTTAATTTCCCCCGTCACCTGTCTTAACGACGTCTCGATCCGAATGTCGTTTCCGCAAAAAGAAATATACATTACAAAATACTCGATCGAATTTCGACAAAAAAGAGGGATGCAACACGAGGACTTCCCAGGGGGTCACCCATCCTAGTACTACTCTCGCCCAAGCACGCTTATCTTCGAAGTTCTGATGGGATCCGGTGCGTTAGTGCCAGTATGATCGAATCCATCTTTCCTACCACTGTAAATTCTATTAAACACCTCCTTCCTCCGTACGCCCTAGCCTGCCCCCCAACGACCTAGCCTCCCCGAACCGACGCATGACGCAGATTGTCACGCTCTTCTTAATCGCCCCCGTCACCTGTCTTAACGACGTCTCGATCCGAATGTCGTTTCCGCAAAAAGAAATATACATTACAAAATACGCGATCGAATTTCGACAAAAAAGAGGGATGCAACACGAGGACTTCCCAGGGGGTCACCCATCCGAGTACTACTCTAGCCCAAGCACGCTTAACTTCGGAGTTCGTGTGGGATCCGGTGCGTTAGTGCTGGTATGATCGCATCCATGTTACCTACCACTGTAAATTCTATTAAACACCTCCTTCTTCAGAACGCCTTAGCCTGCCCCCCACCGACCTAGCCTCCCCGAACCGACGCATGACGCAGATTGTCACGCTCATCTTAATCGCCCCCGTCACCTGTCTTAACGACGTCTCGATCCGAATGTCGTTTCCGCAAAAAGAAATATACATAACAAAATACACGATCGAATTTCGACAAAAAAGAGGGATGCAACACGAGGACTTCCCAGGGGGTCACCCATCCTAGTACTACTCTCGCCCAAGCACGCTAAACTTCGGAGTTCTGATGGATTCCGGTGCGTTAGTGCTGGTATGATCGCATCCATCTTTCCTACCACTGTAAATTCTATTAAACACCTCCTTCCTCCGTACGCCCTAGCCTGCCCCCCAACGACCTAGCCTCCCCGAACCGACGCATGACGCAGATTGTCACGCTCATTTTAATCGCCCCCGTCACCTGTCTTAACGACGTCTCGATCCGAATGTCGTTTCCGCAAAATGAAATATACATTACAAAATACTCGATCGAATTTCGACAAAAAAGAGGGATGCAACACGAGGACTTCCCAGGGGGTCACCCATCCTAGTACTACTCTCGCCCAAGCACGCTTAACTTCGGAGTTCTGATGGGATCCGGTGCGTTAGTACTGGTATGATCGCATCGATCTTTCCTACCACTGTAAATTCTATTAAACACCTCCTTCCTCCGTACGCCCTAGCCTGCCACCCACCGACCTAGCCTCTCCGAACTGACGAATGACGCAGATTGTCACGCCCATTTTAATCTCCCCCGTCACCTGTCTTAACGACGTCTCGATCCGAATGTCGTTTCCGCAAAAAGAAATATACATTACAAAATACTCGATCGAATTTCGACAAAAAAGAGGGATGCAACACGAGGACTTTCCAGGGGGTCACCCATCCTGGTACTACTCTCGCCCAAGCACGCTTAATTTCGGAGTTCTGATGGGATCCGGTGCGTTGGTGCTGATATGATCGCATCCTCCTTTCCTACCACTGTAAATTCTATTAAACACCTCCTTCCTCCGTACGCCCTAGCCTGCCACCCACCGACCTAGCCTCTCCGAACCGACGCATGACGCAGATTGTCACGCCCATCTTAATCTCCCCCGTCACCTGTCTTAACGACGTCTCGATCCGAATGTCGTTTCCGCAAAAAGAAATATACATTACAAAATACTCGATCGAATTTCGACAAAAAATAGGGATGCAACACGAGGACTACCCAGGGGGTCACCCATCCTTGTACTACTCTCGCCCAAGCACGCTTAACTTCGTAGTTCTGATGGGATCCGATGCGTTAGTGCTGGTATGATCGCATCCATGTTTACTACCACTGTAAATTCTATTAAATACCTCCTTCCTCCGTACGCCCTAGCCTACCCCCCAACGACCTAGCCTCTCCGAACCGACGCATGACGCAGATTGTCACGTTCATCTTAATCGCCCCCATCACCTGTCTTAACGACGTCTCGATCCGAATGTCGTTTCCGCAAAAAGAAATATACATTACAAAATACTCGATCGAATTTCGACAAAAAAGAGGGATGCAACACGAGGACTTCCAAGGGGGTCACCCCTCCTAGTACTACTCTCACCCAAGCACGCTTAACTTCGGAGTTCTGATGGGATCCGGTGCGTTAGTGCTGGTATGATCGCATCCATGTTTCCTACCACTGTAAATTCTATTAAACACCTCCTTCTTCCGAACGCCCTAGCCTACCCCCCACCGACCTAGCCTCCCCGAATCGACGCATGACACAGATTGTCACGCTCATCTTAATCGCCCCCGTCACCTGTCTTAACGACGTCTCGATCCGAATGTCGTTTCCGCAAAAAGAAATATACATTACAAAATACTCGATCGAATTTCGACAAAAAAGAGGGATGCAACACGAGGACTTCCCAAGGGGTCACCCATCCTAGTACTACTCTCGCCCAAGCACGCTTAACTTCGAGGTTCTGATGGGATCCGGTGCATTAGGGTATGATCGCATCCATCTTTCCTACCACTGTAAATTCTATTAAACACCTCCTTCCTCCGTACGCCCTAGCCTGCCCCCCACCGACCTAGCCTCCCCGAACCGACGCATGACGCAGATTGTCACGCTCATCTTAATCGCCCCCGTCACCTGTCTTAACGACGTCTCGATCCGAATGTCGTTTTCGCAAAAAGAAATAAACATTTCAAAATGCTAGATCGAATTTCGACAAAAAAGAGGGATGCAACACGAGGACTTTCCAGGGGGTCACCCATCCTAGTACTACTCTCGCCCAAGCACGCTTAACTTCGGAGTTCTGATGGGATCCGGTGCGTTAGTGCTGGTATGATCGCATCCATCTTTCCTACCACTGCAAATTCTAATAAACACCTCCTTCCTCCGTACGCCCTAGCCTGCCCCCCAACGACCTAGCCTCCCCGAACCGACGCATGACGCCGATTGTCACGCCCATCTTAATCTCCCCCGTCACCTGTCTTAACGACGTCTCGATCCGAATGTCGTTTTCGCAAAAAGAAATAAACATAAAAAAATACGCGATCGAATTTCGACAAAAAAGAGGGATGCAACACGAGGACTTCCCAGAGGGTCACCCATCCTAGTACTACTCTCGCCCAAGCACTCTTAACTTCGGAGTTCTGATGGGATCCGGTGCGTTAGTGCTGGTATGATCGCATCCATGTTTCCTACCACTGTAAATTCTATTATATACCTCTTTCCTCCGTACGCCCTAGCCTGCCCCCCAACGACCTAGCCTCTCCGAACCGACGCATGACGCAGATTGTCACGCTCATCTTAATCGCCCCCGTCACCTGTCTTAACGACGTCTCGATCCGAATGTCGTTTCCGCCAAAAGAAATATACATTACAAAATACTCGATCGAATTTCGACAAAAAAGAGGGATGCAACACGAGGACTTCCAAGGGGGTCACCCATCCTAGTACTACTCTCGCCCAAGCACGCTTAACTTCGGAGTTCTGATAGGATCCGGTGCGTTAGTGCTGGTATGATCGCATCCATCTTTCCTACCACTGTAAATTCTATTAAACACCTCCTTCCTCCGAACGCCCTAGCCTGCCCCCCAACGACCTAGTCTCCCCGAACCGACGCATGACGCCGATTTTCACGCCAATCTTAATCGCCCCCGTCACCTGTCTTAACGACGTCTCGATCCGAATGTCGTTTCCGCAAAAAGAAATATACATTACAAAATACGCGACCGAATTTCGACAAAAAATAGGGATGCAAATGAGGACTTACCAGGGGGTCACCCATCCTAGTACTACTCTCGCCCAAGCACGCTTAACTTCGAAGTTCAGATGGGATCCGGTGCGTTAGTGCTGGTATAATCGCATCCATGTTTCCTACCACTGTAAATTCTATTAAACACCTCCTTCTTCCGAACGCCCTAGCCTGCCCCACACCGACCTAGCCTCCCCGAACCGACGCATGACGCAGATTGTCTCGCTCATCTTAATCGCCCCCGTCACCTGTCTTAGCGACGTCTCGATCCGAATGTCGTTTCCGCAAAAAGAAATATACATTACAAAATACTCGATCGAATTTCGACAAAAAAGAGGGATGCAACACGAGGACTTCCCAGGGGGTTACCCATCCTAGTACTACTCTCGACCAAGCACGCTTAACTTCGGAGTTCTGATGGGATCCGGTGCGTTATTGCTGGTATGATCGCATCCATGTTTCCTACCACTGTAAATTCTATGAAACACCTCCTTCCTCCGTACGCCCCAGCCTGCCACCCACCGACTAGCCTCTCCGAACCGACGCATGAAGCAGATTGTCACGCCCATCTTAATCTCTCCCGTCACCTGTCTTAACGACGTCTCGATCCGAATGTCGTTTCCGCAAAAAGAAATATACATTTCAAAATACTCGATCGAATTTCGACAAAAAAGAGGGAAGCAACACGAGGACTTCCCAGGGGGTCACCCATCCTAGTACTACTCTCGCCCAAGCACGTTTTACTTCGGAGTTCTGATGGGATCCGGTGCGTTAGTGCTGGTATGATCGCATCCATCTTTCCTACTACTGTAAATTCTATTAAACACCTCCTTCCTCCGTACGCCCTAGCCTACCCCCTAACGACCTAGCCTCCCCGAACCGACGCATGACGCCGATTGTTACGCCCATCTTAATCTACCCCGTCACCTGTCTTAACGACGTCTCGATCCGAATGTCGTTTTCGCTAAAAGAAATAAACATAACAAAATACGCGATCGAATTTCGACAAAAAAGAGGGATGAAAAACTAGGACTTCCCAGGGGGTCACCCATCCTAGTACTACTCTCGCCCAAGCACGCTTAACTTCGGAGTTCTGATGGGATCCGGTGCGTTAGTGCTGGTATGATCGCATCCATGTTTCCTACCACTGTAAATTCTATTAAACACCTCCTTCCTCCGTACGCCCTAGCCTGCCCCCCAACGACCTAGCCTCCCAGAACCGACGCATGACGCAGATTGTCACGCTCATCTTAATCGGCCCCGTCACCTATCTTAACGACGTCTCTATCCGAATGGCGTTTCCGCAAAAAGAAATAAACATAACAAAATACGCGATCGAATTTCGACAAAAAAGAGGGATGCAACACGAGGACTTCCCAGGGGGTCACCCATCCTAGTACTACTCTCGCCAAAGCACGCTTAACTTCGGAGTTCTGATGGGATCCGGTGCGTTAGTGCTGGTATGATCGCATCCGTATTTCCTACCACTGTAAATTCTATTAAACACCTCCTTCCTCCGTACGCCCTAGCCTGCCACCCACCGACCTAGCCTCCCCGAACCGACGCATGACGCAGATTGTCACGCTCATCTTAATCGCCCCCGTCACCTGTCTTAACGACCTCTCGATCCGAATGTCGTTTCCGCAAAAAGAAATATACATTACAAAATACTCGATCGAATTTCGACAAAAAAGAGGGAAGCAACACGAGGACTTCCCAGGGGGTCACCCATCCTAGTACTACTCTCGACCAAGCACGCTTAACTTCAGAGTTCTGATGGGATCCGGTGCGTTATTGCTGGTATGATCGCATCCATGTTTCCTACCACTGTAAATTCTATGAAACACCTCCTTCCTCCGTACGCTCTAGCCTGCCACCCACCGACCTAGCCTCCCCGAACCGACGCATGACGCAGATTGTCACGCCCATCTTAATCTCTCCCGTCACCTGTCTTAACGACGTCTCGATCCGAATGTCTTTTCCGCAAAAAGAAATATACATTACAAAATACTCGATCGAATTTCGACAAAAAAGAGGGATGCAACACGAGGACTTCCCAGGGGGTCACCCATCCTAGTACTACTCTCGCCCAAGCACGCTAAACTTCGGAGTTCTGATGGAATCCGGTGCGTTAGTGCTGGTATGATCCCATCCATCTTTCCTACCACTGTAAATTCTATCAAAAACCTCCTTCTTCCGAACGCCCTAGCCTGCCCCCCACCGACCTAGCCTCCCCGAACCGACGCATGACGCAGATTGTCACGCTCATCTTAATCGCCCCGGTCACCGTGCTTAACGAAAAAGTCTGCGATCCGAATGTCGTTCCGCAAAAAAAGAAATATACATTACAAAATACTCGATTGAATTTCGACAAAAAAAAGGGATGCAACACGAGGACTTCCCAGGGGTCACCCATCCTAGTACTACTCTCGCCCAAGCACGCTTAACTTCGGAGTTCTAATGGGATCCGGTGCGTTAGTGCTGGTATGATCGCATCCATCTTTCCTACCACTGTAAATTCTATTAAACACCTCCTTCCTCCGTACGCCCTAGCCTGCCCCCTAACGACCTAGCCTCCCCGAACCGACGCATGACGCGGATTGTCACGCCCATCTTAATCTCCCCCGTCACCTGTCTTAACGACGTCTCGATCCGAATGTCTTTTTCGCAAAAAAAAATAAACATAACAAAATACGCAACCGAATTTCGACAGAAAAGAGGGATGCAACACGAGGACTTCCCAGGGGGTCACCCATCCTAGTACTACTCTAACCCAAGCACGCTTAACTTCGAAGTTCTGATGGGATCTGGTGCGTTAGTGCTGGTATGATCGCATCCATCTTTCCTACCACTGTAAATTCTATTAAATACCTCCATCCTCCTGTTACCTCCTAGCCTACCCCCCAACGACCTAGCCTTCTCCGTAACCGACGCATGACGCAGGTTTTCACGCTCATCTTAATGCCCCCGTCACCTGTCCTTAACATGTCTTCGATCGAATGATCGTGTTTCCGCAAAAAAAGGAATATATATTTACAAAATACTCGATCGAATTTCGACAAAAAAGAGGGATGCAACACGAGGACTTCCCATGGGG
The DNA here is from genome assembly GCA_018342035.1 of Solanum appendiculatum. NCBI lineage: Eukaryota > Viridiplantae > Streptophyta > Magnoliopsida > Solanales > Solanaceae > Solanum > Solanum appendiculatum. The sequence continues at coordinate 4,734 of JAGDQO010003113.1, read as the reverse complement.
TCACCCATCCTAGTACTACTCTCGCCCAAGCACGCTTAACTTCGGAGTTCTGATGGGATCCGGTGCGTTAGTGCTGTTATGATCGCATCAGTCTTTCCTACCACTGTAGATTCTATTAAACACCTCCTTCCTCCGTACGCCCTAGCCTGCCCCCCACAGATCTAGCCTCCCCGAACCGACGCATGACGCAGATTGTCACGCTCATCTTAATCGCCCCCGTCACCTGTCTTAACGACGTCTCGATCCGAATGTCGTTTCCGCAAAAAGAAATATACATTACAAAATACGCGATCGAATTTCGACAAAAAATAGGGATGCAACACGAGGACTTCCCAAGGGGTCACCCATCCTAGTACTACTCTCGCCCAAGCACGCTTAACTTCGGAGTTCTGATGGGATCCGGTGCGTTAGTGCTGGTATGATCTCATCCATCTTTCCTACCACTCTAAATTTTATTAAACACCTCCTTTCTCCAACGCCCTAGCCTGCCCCCCACCGACATAGCCTCCTCCGAACGATCGCATGACCGCAGATTGTCACGCTCATCTTAATCGCCCCCGTCACCTGTCTTAACGACATCTCGATCCGAATGTCGTTTCTGCAAAAAGAAATATACATTACAAAATACTCAATCGAATTTCGACAAAAAAGAGGGATGCAACACGAGGACTTCCCAGGGGGTCACCCATCCTAGTACTACTCTCGCCCAAGCACGCTTAACTTCAGAGTTCTGATGGGATCCGGTGCGTTAGTGCTGGTATGATCGCATCCGTGTTTCCTACCACTGTAAATTCTATTAAACACCTCCTTCCTCCGTACGCCCTAGCCTGCCACCCACCGACCTAGCCTCTCTGAACCGACTCATGACGCAGATTGTCACGCCCATCTTAATCTCCCCCGTCACCTGTCTTAACGACGTCTCGATCCGAATGTCCTTTCCGCAAAAAGAAATATACATTACAAAATACGCGATCGAATTTCGACAAAAATAAGGGATGCAACACGAGGACTTCCCAGGGGGTCACCCATCCTAGTACTACTCTCGCCCAAGCACGCTTAACTTCGGAGTTCTGATGGGATCCGGTGCGTTAGTGCTGGTATGATCGCATCCATCTTTCAAACCACAGTAAATTCTATTAAACACCTCCTTCCTCCGTACGCCCTAGCCTGCCCCCCAACGACCTAGCCTCCCCGAACCGACGCATGACGCAGATTGTCAAGCTCATCTTAATCGCCCCCGTTACCTATCTTAACGACGTCTCTATCCGAATGGCGTTTCCGCAAAAAGAAATAAACATAACAAAATACGCGATCGAATTTCGACAAAAAAGAGGGATGCAACACGAGGACTTCCCAGGGGGTCACCCATCCTAGTACTACTCTCGCCCAAGCACGCTAAACTTCGGAGTTCTGATGGAATCCGGTGCGTTAGTGCTGGTATGATCGCATCCATCTTTCCTACCACTGTAAATTCTATTAAACACCTCCTTCCTCCGTACGCCCATGCCTGCCCCCCAACGACCTAGCCTCTCCGAAGCGACGCATGACGCAGATTGTCACGCTCATCTTAATCGCCCCCGTCACCTATCTTAATGACGTCTCGATCCGAATGTCGTTTCGGCAAAAAGAAATAGACATAACAAAATACGCGATCGAACTTCGACAAAAAAGAGGGATGCAACACGAGGACTTCCAAGGGGGTCACCCATCCTAGTACTACTCTCGCCCAAGCACGCTTAACTTCGGAGTTCTGATGGGATCCGGTGCGTTAGTGCTGGTATGATCGCATCCGTCTTTCCTACCACTGTAAATTCTATTAAACACCTCCTTCCTCCGTACTCCCTAGCCTGCCACCCACCGACCTAGCCTTTCTGAACCGACGCATGACGCAGATTGTCACGCCCATCTTAATCTCCCCCGTCACCTGTCTTAACGACGTCTCGATCCGAATGTCGTTTCCGCAAAAAGAAATATACATTACAAAATACTCGATCGAATTTCGACAAAAAAGAGGGATGCAACACGAGGACTTTCCAGGGGGTCACCCATCCTAGTACTACTCTCGCCCAAGCACGCTTAACTTCAGAGTTCTGATGGGATCCGGTGCGTTAGTGCTGGTATGATCGCATCCATGTTTCTTACCACTGTAAATTCTATTAAACACCTCCTTCCTCCGTACGCCCTAGCCTGCCACCCACCGACCTAGCCTCCCCGAACAGACGCATGACGCAGATTGTCACGCTCATCTTAATCGCCCCCGTCACCTATCTTAACGACGTCTCGATCCGAATGTCGTTTCCGCAAAAAGAAATAAACATAACAAAATACGCGATCGAATTTCGACAAAAAAGAGGGATGCAACACGAGGACTTCCCAGGGGGTCACCCATCCTAGTACTACTCTCGCCGAAGCACGCTTAACTTCGGAGTTCTGATGGGATCCGGTGCGTTAGTGCTGGTATGATCGCATCCATCTTTCCTACCACTGTAAATTCTATTAAACACCTCCTTCCTCCGTACGCCCTAGCCTGCCACCCAACGACCTAGCCTCCCCGAACCGACGCATGACGCCGATTGTCACGCCCATCTTAATCTCCCCCGTCACCTTTCTTAACGACGTCTCGATCCGAATGTCGTTTTCGCAAAAAGAAATAAACATAACAAAATACGCGATCGAATTTCGACAAAAAAGAGGAATGCAACACGAGGACTTCCCAAGGGGTCACCCATCCTAGTACTACTCTCGCCCAAGCACGCTTAACTTCGGAGTTCTGATGGGATCCGGTGCGTTAGTGCTGGTATGATCACATCCATGTTTTCTACCATTGTAAATTCTATTAAATACCTCCATCCTCCGTACGCCCTAGCCTACCCCCCAACGACCTAGCCTCTCCGAACCGACGCATGACGCAGATTGTCACGCTCATCTTAATTGCCCCCGTCACCTGTCTTAACGACGTCTCGATCCGAATGTCGTTTCCGCAAAAAGAAATATACATTACAAAATACTCGATCGAATTTCGACAAAAAAGAAGGATGCAACACGAGGACTTCCCAGGGGGTCACCCATCCTAGTACTACTCTCCCCCAAGCACGCTTAACTTCGGAGTTCTAATGGGATCCGGTGCGTTAGTGCTGGTATGATCGCATCCATCTTTTTACCACTGTAAATTCTATTAAACACCTCCATCCTCCGTACGCCCTAGCCTGCCCCCTAACGACCTAGCCTCCCCGAACCGACGCATGACGCGGATTGTCACGCCCATCTTAATCTCCCCCGTCACCTGTCTTAACGACGTCTCGATCCGAATGTCGTTTTCGCAAAAAGAAATAAACATAACAAAATACGCGATCGAATTTCGACAAAAATGAGGGATGCAACACGAGGACTTCCCAGGGGGTCACCCATCCTAGTACTACTCTCACCCAAGCATGCTTAACTTCGGAGTTCTGATGGGATCCGGTGCGTTAGTGCTGGTATGATCGCATCCATGTTTTCTACCAGTGTAAATTCTATTAAATACCTCCATCCTCCGTACGCCCTAGCCTACCCCCAAACGACCTAGCCTCTCCGAACCGACGCATGACGCAGATTGTCACGCTCATCTTAATCGCCCCCGTCACCTGTCTTAACAATGTCTCGATCCGAATGTCGTTTCCGCAAAAAGAAATATATATTACAAAATACTCGATCGAATTTCGACCAAAAAGAGGGATGCAACACGAGGACTTCCCATGGGGTCACCCATCCTAGTACTACTCTCGCCCAAGCACGCTTAACTTCGGAGTTCTGATGGGATCCGGTGCGTTAGTGCTGGTATGATCGCATCAGTCTTTCCTACCACTGTAGATTCTATTAAACACCTCCTTCCTCCGTACGCCCTAGCCTGCCCCCCACCGATCTAGCCTCCCCGAACCGACGCATGACGCAGATTGTCACGCTCATCTTAATCGCCCCCGTCACCTGTCTTAACGACGTCTCGATTCGAATGTCGTTTCCACAAAAAGAAATATACATTACAAAATACTCGATCGAATTTCGACAAAAAAGAGGGATGCAATACGAGGACTTCCTAGGGGGTCACCCATCCTAGTACTACTCTCGCCCAAGCACGCTTAACTTCGGAGTTCTGATGGGATCCGGTGCGTTAGTGCTGGTATGATCGCATCCATGTTACCTACCACTGTAAATTCTATTAAACACCTCCTTCTTCCGAACGCCCTAGCCTGCCCCCCCCCGACCTAGCCACCCCGAACCGACGCATGACGCAGATTGTCACGCTCATCTTAATCGCCCCCGTCACCTGTCTTAACGACGTCTCGATCCGAATGTCGTTTCCGCAAAAAGAAATATACATTATTAAATACACGATCGAATTTCGACAAAAAAGAGGGATGCAACACGAGGACTTCACAGGGGGTCACCCATCCTAGTACTACTCTCGCCCAAGCACGCTAAACTTCGGAGTTCTGATGGAATCCGGTGCGTTAGTGCTGGTATGATCGCATCCATCTTTCCTACCACTGTAAATTCTATTAAACACCTCCTTCCTCCGTACGCCCTAGCCTGCCCCCAACGACCTAGCCTCCCCGAACCGACGCATGACACCGATTGTCACGCCCATCTTAATCGCTCCCGTCACCTATCTTAACGACGTCTCTATCCGAATGGCGTTTCCGCAAAAAGAAATAAACATAACAAAATACGCGATCGAATTTCGACAAAAAAGAGGGA
>JAGDQO010003112.1:0-14846 GCA_018342035.1 Solanum appendiculatum | reverse complement strand
AAACATTAAAGCTCATCTCAAAAATCATACTAGGAAGCCATCACTTTGGTTGATACAAACAATTAGGCCATATTGAAATTTGAAAACATCAAATACAATTCCCGCTCATTATGCAAGACATCCAAATAAACAATAAACCTCTAACCTCCTAACCTCAAGGAAAGACTCTGAACTCATCAAATTTAAGCTTGCTCACCTACTCTCATTAAAGAAAGTTAATAACATCACCTATCTATCATGAAACAAGTGCCTTCACAAGAAGAAATAGTCCACATACTCAATTCAAAAGATTGAATATAAATTAAGGACTTCACATCAAAGATCAAATCTCACACTCACCAATAAAATTCACATGTATGCTCAAAGAACCATATGCTTGCCCATTATGTACATCTCCACTAATTAAGCATGCTCGAATAGAATCAAATAGGACTTTAACGGGTTGTAATGTAGGCTAGGGGACAGGTAGGAAATTATATAATAGTGACTCACACTTCCCTAAGCACTTTGTATTTTTAGACTTCATCACCCATTATTTTCTTCTCTTTATTTTCAGCCCTCTCTTCAACAATTATTTCACAAGTAATTCTCATCATCTCAAAAATGCTTCAATCATTTTTTTCTTTCAACAATTTTTTTTTTCAAAGAATTTTTTTTTTCTTTTTCATGTCACATTCTTTCGAAGAGGGCTTTTTTCACCACTTTGTAGCCATCATTGATTTCTTTTTCATTCAACCACCCCTTTTCTTTTTCCAGATATAACAATTATAATCAGTCTATGCTACAGTGCTCAAGGAAGCAAGGTGCAAAAACTAGAGATTCAACAAAATAGTTAAGGGCAAAATATGGCTACCAAGAAAAGGCTACAGGCTCAAAAGGGCGAACTAGTGATATAATATCTGAAAAGGCTAAAATTTACAAGACAAATCAAAGAAAGCCTATTATCATCTTCTAAACTGAGCAACACTTTTTATTTCGCTTCAATAACATGCAGGGCAAGTTCTAGACTAAGATGCAAAACATGGAATAAACAAATTCTCACCACACATGGCACAAGTATCAATCAAGATGGATCAATTCCACTTCTAAGAGAGACAGGATCATAACAAACTACAAAATAAAATAAGCTATAAACAAAGTCACAACCATGAGCCTAAGTGTCAAAGAGTCTGCAATTTCCTTAGCAATCAAGCATTCACAAGAAAGTACTACTCAAAATTAGGCCTAAATAGCAAGTATCACACAACTCAAAAGGGTCTTTTCTTTTCTCTAAAAAAATAAAATAAAAAATAAAAAATAAAAAATTTACTCCCTATCGGTTCAAAGGGACTATCCTCAGGAAAAGTACCGAAAACAAAAGCCGAGGAACCCACCTAAAAATACAAAACGACTCGATAAAGCAGTAAAAACTAGGAATTCATTCCTCCACCCCACACTTAAAAAGATGCTATGTCCCCAAAGCATCAAATAAAATTTAAAACAAGGGTTAGGAAAACTCCCTGAGGCCTCTAGGCCTAGCTAGTAGCATGTTCTCTTAATTTTCATCAAGGATCGTCACCCCACCCTTAAGCTCAAACGTGCTCCTTAGCTCCAAATTCTTGGGTACTCAGACTTCCCCTAATCTGCAAAAACAAGACCAAAAGAAAAAGTGACACTAAAAAAATAAAATAATAAGAAGCTACATTATAAATTGGGTTTCCTCCCAATAAGCGCCTAATTTAACGTCGCGGCACGACCTAATTAAGTTCACCACTTTTCTTTCCACTTTGAACTTATGAATTGTACCCCTAACTTTGCATCAATTTTTCTGCTCCTCTCTAGGGGCGGTGGTATAAAGATAAAAGAATCAAGTAATAAATGTCGCATCTTGCACTTCTTGGCCCTTATGTGAGGAATGTCGTTTTGTCTATGTGGATTAGAAAACTTTAGGATGTCGGGGCCTTGTTCCTCATCTATAGTCAAGTGTTTTGAATGAGATCCAAGGCGCCTCAACTCCAAAGCAACATTATTTACAACATTCTCACTTTTGTACTCTTTCTCAACATTGACATTAAGGAATAAGGTATAGTTGAATGGTTGGAATTCCTCTTTTTGCTCTACTATCTTCTTCACATACTCGGCGTACTTAGGAATTCCCTGCAAAATATCAACCAAAGGGAGATTAGTGTGAACTTGTTTAAGGAGAGACAAAAACTTACCGAAACATTCGTCCTCGTTCTGCTTTTTGAACTTTTGAGGAAACGGAGGGGGTGGTTTTATTTGAGGAACAATCCTCTCAACATTCGCATCTTGAACCACTTCTTCGGGTTTCTTTTCTTCTCTCACCGCCTTAGAACTTCTCTTCTTTGGAGCTAGTTCTTCCAGTTGTAATCCACTCCTTGTGCTCACCGCATTCAGTTGCCTTGGGTTAGGATCCGTGTCACCCGGAAGAGCTCCAGAAGGACGCACATTGACTGCATTAGCCAATTGTGCGAACTGCCTTTCCAGATTTTTCTGCGCTAACTGGGTGCTTCTCAACTCTTCTCCCAACTTCCTATAGTGTTCTTCATTTTTGTTGTTGATTTCTGTACTTAGCTTTTGGAACACCTCCCTTAGTCATGCCCCCTTGCTTCGCACCTTGATTATTTGGCTGTTGAAATTGTTGTCATTTACCTTGTGGTTTGTATTGGTTATGCCCTTGAGCCTGATTTTGGTGTTGATTCTGATTTCCACCCCATGAGAAGTTGGGGTGGTTCCTCCAACTTGAGTTATACGTGTTCCCATAATTCAGCGTACCTCCACCTCTTTGGGCATTCCCCACTTCATCACCCCTGTCAACATCACAGATAACAGAAGAATCATAATAAGGGGGAGGGGGAGGGGAATAAGAGTTAGGACAACCATTCCAATGACCAAATTGACCACCACATATATGACAAATAGGACACTCGATATCCAAGTGGGGTCCATTACAATAATTACAAGGATACTTCTCACCCAACCACGATTATCCCAATCAGTCATATCAATAAGAGTACCAAATTATTCAAAGGAAATTTTTTTTTAATTGTGTAGAAAGAAAAAAAAATTAACTAAAAAAATTAAAAATAAATAAATAAATAAAAAAGAAAAAGTATAACCTAGAAGAATAGTTAATTTCTAAGTCCCCGGCAGCGGCGCCAAAAACTTGTTGCTTCCAATTGCACACGCAAGTGTACGTGGTCGCAAAAGTAATAAGTGGCTCTTTAAGAACCGGAATATCGAACCCACAGAGACTTGTCAATTAACTATTTACTAAATTATACTAGTCAAATTATTTATTTAAGAGTGTCAAAAGAAATAAAAGAATGCAAAAATTAAATACTAAGATTAACTTACAGTGATTGAGACAATTCCAGGGCTGCAACATGCATAGGGTTTCATGTATCACATCTCATGTAATGAATTAACTAAGGTTATCAAATTACTGATTTACAGGGTTGATTTTATGATCATGATCTCTCGACCTCTAATCGCCTACTCCACCTAGCTGTCTAACTACATCGTTGAGCGGGGATAGGCAGTCCTAATTGGCGAGCATTTATATTTCATCCTGTTTCGTAACCAAGCGAGGTGTTCGTCCGGGCGTCACTCCTGAACACGAATCTAAACAAAGTTAGAACAAGCTCTTTGCATTCTTCGGTCTATCTACCTCTTTATCTCTCGAGTCCAAGAATAGACAATAGATTTATTTCTATGGTGATCAAGCATGAAATACTAAAACAAGAATACAAAAGTAATTTACACGATAACCAACATTAATTCAAAACAATCGATGTTCAACAATTACCCATGGCCACAGCCCCATAACAAGGGTCTTTAGCTACTAATACCTAAGAAAAAAAAAAGAAGAAAAGAACCCTAAAAAATATTGACAATTTTTCCTTACAAAGTGTCTTCCTTCGATCTCCCAATAATTATTTCTATGGACTATCTATAGATATAGAAAATCCTAAATAAAATAACTGAATCCAAAACAAAGTAGGAATCCAAAACCAATAGGAATTGGATTTCCTCTGTGAGTGAATAGTAGCCAACTCCTATTTTATTTGCTGCCACGTGGGAATCCTCTAATTTGCAACAATCGTTTGAATATGTATATATATAAATATAATATAATATTCAATTTAATCTATTAAGCTGTCTGCTTGATTTTCTTCTTCAACCTTCCATCTTTAATTCGTTTTAGCTCCAAACTTCTTCAACTTTACACCAATTTAATTCTACAAATAAAATACACTATTTAGCACAATCCATAAAATTCCTGCTCAAAAAGGACAAATATAAATAATAAATATGAGGTAATTAATGATAAGAAAATATATTTTTGACCTCACATCAAAGGACGACATATAAATACGAACGGATGGAATAGTAAAATAGTAATTTTGAACATCTTCTCTTTTGAAAATAATAGTTTTGATTGGTGTGATATGCTTGTTTTATCCGTACAAGATTTCCTTCAAGAGAATTGACACATCGCATTTAATATAAAAATAATAATTTGTGGTTGGGTAGTGGGTGGGGGAGGGGGGGGGGAACAGGTGGGTCAAAGTGGCGGCGGAGTTTAAGAAAATAAAAAAAAAACTTTTTTATTTTGTGATTCTAAATAATATATGACAGATATATTAAAATATCTTTTTATTTTGTGGTCTTAAACATGTCTCGTGAAAAGCAGAAAGTAAAGTATTACCAAAAAAGAAATAGGGTCATTAAGGGGTGTGCAAAAACCGAACCAACCAATAAATCAAACCGAAAAAATGTTATTGGGTTATTGCTATTGGATTTATGGAATTTTAATGGTTTTATTAAAAAAAATTATTGGATTATCGGTTCGGTTTCGATTTTTAGTATCAAATTATTGGAAAAACCGATAACCTATTAAGACGATAGTAATTTACTACTTTACCCTTCATAAATATTAAGTATTAATAATTTAACATAAATAGACATTATATCAGTACTCTACACTACAATCTACATAATTAAATATTATCTTTCTTATTTCACTATATTAAAATATTTAGAGCTGATTTTCTTGTGTCACTGTATCGCGCCAAATTATTAGAGAAATGAGTAGTTATATATTTATTTTATGAGCATTTTCTTATTGGGTAAATCAAAAACCGAACCGTTAACGATCAAAAACTAATAAATCGAATACCGATAAAAAATCTCATTGGCTCGTTATTGATTTAGCGTATTTAAAAATCAAAAACCGATAAATAGAATCGAATGGATCGATACACACCCCTAAAAATATTTTTATTGAAACAGACTAAAAATAAAAGTACCTCTTTTTTTTTAAAACGAAGGAAGTAGTATTTATATGTTTTGAGTTATAAGCACATGAATAACACTTCTATAAATGAATAATATTACTTTTTTGCCCTTGATTTTTACTCTTCAGCGGCATTATTGAGTGTACACGTAAATAATATTTTTGTAAGATTGTTAAATTACTTTTTTGCCTTTATTCAATGATGATTATGACTACTATATAATTAAAAAAAAATAGAAATATAAGCAGCATTATTGACTGAACAGTGAATACTGAATAACACTTATGTTCTCAATTTCAATTTGTTTGTTTTGTTATTTTAATTCTAATTTTCTATATTGATATTTTTATTATCACTAGATTAAAAGATATTTTGATACATCTTATATATTTTTTTATATTAATATCAAAAGATTTAATTTTTTTACTTTATTAAATTTTGTGTTAAGTTAAAATTAGACTAACAAAGGTGATACTAGAGGTGTATATGATTGAATAGAAAATTACTAACTTTTTTTGTCCTTGCTCAATGATTATGACTAGTATTTTTTTTTATACAGAGTATAATTTTTTTATGAATGGTATGTGTTGACATCCTTTTAAAGGTGCAACGTCGCGGTGACTCAAAAAATAATAACTAGTTCAAATTTAAAAGAATTTAGAAGAAATAAAAGGAAAAAAGAGTCGCCACCTAATTTTAGGAAAACTAGGAAACCAATTAATTAATTAAAGAAAAATAATGTCTACGAAACCAATAGATTCTAGGTAAGGGTTCAAGTTATTCCGAAGGGAAGTTATTAGGTATCCTTCAGAATCCACAACTGTGGGTCCCGACTGAATTCATTTTTTCAAATTGAGGAGGAGGTAAAAACAACATACAAGTATAATAAACACGCGATATACATAAATAATGAAATAAAACAATAATATAAAAACGGCCTAAGTTTTGCCTAACGTTAATAATATACACAATAACGAATAAAAATATAATTCGAACTTCATTCGAATAGCTTCCTTGGAAAGCAACTCCGGGTACCTGTATAGACACTTAGTAAAAGTGTTAGTAATAAATAAATATGAATAAAAATAAATGAATCAAATAATAACTTAAAAATAAAAACCCGTCTTATTAACGTGGGAGGCCTTGAAAATCGACGGTAATTTCTTCATAGGCCAATTTTAACATACAAAAAATATGAACTTAACTAAAATTCCGTCCTTTAACATTGGGGAGGCCTCTAAAACCGACGGAGAGATTTTTTCATTGTCCAATTTTAACTTGCCTTTTCAACACAAATCATATAAAAAATTAATAAAATAAAATTTAAAGTAACATCAACATACCAGAAGATAACAACATAATACAAGGCAACAATAACCACTTGATAAAAATAATTTTAAAAAATAAACAAAAATGGAACAGCAACAAATAAAATGTCTAACCCAACAAAACTTTTCTATCAACTATATAATGGATAATAATAAAATAATGAAAATAATCCAAAACACTTTTAAAATAATAAGCCAATCTAAATAATGCAGAAATCAGCCAAGAATTAATACTAACAAAACACACAAAAAGTAGATATAAATTGCAATAACATAACCACCATAAATTTATAACTATGACTAACAAAACAAATTTAAAAGAAGACAAACATACATATATCAGTAAAAGTAAAATCAACAAGAAACAACCATTAATATGGAAATAATAACATTTAGTACCAAAACAAGAACAAAACATTGATAGCAACTTGAGAACAAATATATATAAAGATAGAGGTAAATATGATAAAATGGAAGAAGAAAAAGAGTAGTTTACCGGAGTTGGGCCTGGAGCTCGCTTTTTTCCTTTTATTTCTTTTAAATTTGAACTAGTTATTATTTTTTGAGTCATCACGACGTTGCGCCCTTTAAAAGGATGTCAACAGAATGACGACTCTGCTGGTTTCTGGTGGGTTGTTTCCGGTTGGAAATGGAGAAAGGGATGGCAGATAAATTAGAAAACAAAAAGCGGTTTTGGGTGGTAGACTCGCCGGATTCCGGCGGAGCTCAGGTGAATTTGTCACCGGAAAATTATGAACACTAAAAGAAATTCCTAAAGACTAAAAAATCTGAAAATTACCCCTAAAATTTTATCCACCACCCTCTAACTTAATGACCAAACTATTGCTTAAATAGAAAATTGAAAACCACCAATAGTACAATACCATTATATTAAAACCGTGGGCCAAAACCACCGGTTAATAAAATATCTGTGTATGAAATCTTATCCATATTTGGATGTGTTTTTAGACTGCGCAAAAATATTAAAATGAATATTAACAAATGTAACGAATAAATGAATATTAAAAATGTAACGAATGTAACCAACGACATATAAAAATATGCAATTTAACAAAAATAATGATTTAATCAAACGGAATAAATATTTGAACATATTCAAACCGGTTGTGCCCAAAAAATAATGTAAACAAGATTAACCGATAAAAATCCTAATATTTTGAGAAATAAGGATAATTATCAACAAATTGCATTAAAATTGCATAACATGTATTTTGAATTATTTAACAAATAAAATATTTTTAAAATACTAACTTAGAAAAATATCAGATCAAAATTTGATGTCAACAGTATGCACTTGTTTTATTTTTCTCAAAAGTGTAGCTAGATACTGTTTGGTTCGAAAGTGATTATGGTATCATGCGGAAGCTTACCATTGCAAATCATGACATCTGTTAGTGAAAATTATAAAAAATTACAAGATTACAATTGAAAATAAAATGAAGAAATAAGAAATCTCTTCTGGCAGAGGCGCGTATATCTCGCTCTCTTTAAGGAGATTCAAGCCCACTGCAGCAAATGTTTTCACCGATCCAGCAATAGTCCTCTTGACTTGTCCCCTCCAGGATACAATAGCTTATCACAAAGTATAACTCAACAAACTCTAGACAAGAATTGAGTCCAAAGCTCCACAAAAAGAACATTTCCCTTCAACTAATAAGAACTCTCTTTTTGACTAACTTTTATGCACTCTATATTTTCTTGTGTATAAAACAAATGAAGGTCACCACTATTTACAGTTGAGGAAGTCTTCCTAGCAATGAATACGAAGATAACGTGGTAGTAAATAGTGAAGATAAATGGTATAGAGGTTACATATGTTACAAGGCATAATTGAGGAGTAAAGAGTGAAAAATAATGTGGACAACAAATGCCCCCCAACGTACTAAGCAACTCAATGGACAAAAGTGGCCATTACTCACAACGTTCACAGCAACGTCTACCACCTTGAAGAATGGCAATAAAGCCAAATAATAATGACATTACACAACCACAAATACCAAAGACCAAAGCAGCACTTAGGCGGCATTATTAGGCAATAGGATGAGCTAATATAATGTATTAATTATATTAAAATGCTCAAAAATTAATAATCCCCCACTCATTTTAATATTAACCAAGAGAGTCTATCAGTTGAAGGAAGATTACTATGCATAATGAAAGTGTGCTCTGCATTGAACCTCCACTTAGTGAAACAGTAACTTTTACTCCAGAGTCGTAGTGGTCTCAGACTTGAACTATGACTGCTTAAGGGAAATAAAATATCACTGCTCACACATAATAATCAAGGTGTTGACATGAGCTTTAAAATCCATCACGTTATGGCCTTGTGTTATCCCGATTTCATGAGTGCTTTTGAGAATAAGTTAATTCTCATAGGAAGCGACTACTTCCACACTCACATAGGTGAAATCTGTCGAGAGTGCTTCTGTAAGTTTAACACTCCACCCATACGGGCTACAGATTTTTCATTAAGAGTTTTTTCAACTCAACCTCCACAATTCACTACAGGAAACAATGCACTCACATCATAGGAAGGGAGTAAAATTTAGTGCATTTTTTCACAACAAGCCATCATAAGATTCGTTTTTCCCATTGAACCTGGTTATAGGATCTCTAGTCCCCAGGTTGGGTTTCCTCATATTTGACTCAAGGATTTATGGGCTTCAATCCCATCTCCCTCGATGTGCTCCATACCTTTTCTCTTGTTAAGGCCTTAGTAAGAGGATCTGCAAGGTTATCACAAGATTTGACATAATCAACATTAATGGTACCACTTGTCAAATACGATCTTACATTACTGTGTTTCCTTCTAATAGGTCTGGATTTACCATTGTAATAACGGTTTTGAACTCTACCAATTGCAGCAATGCTATCACAATGAATTAAAATAGAAGGAATTGATTTTTCAAAATAAGGTATTTGAAATAATAAATCTCTCAACCAATTCGCTTCCTCACTAGCTGAAGCTAAAGCAATTAGTTCGGCCTCCATGGTAGAGTTAGCAATTATAGTTTGCTTTTTTGATCTCCATCAAATAGCACCACCACCCAAAGTAAGAATGTAACCAGTGGTAGAACAGGAATCACCTGATTAAGTGTTCCAATCTGCATTAGAAAAGCCTTCAAGTACAACTTGATATTTTTTATAGAACACACCACAATTTTGTGTTCCAATTAAATATCTCATAACTCTTGTTATAGCATGTCAATGTTCATTACCTGGCTTGCTTGTAAACCTGCTAAGTACTCCTACTGCATATGCAATATCAGGCATAGTGCAATCAGTCACATATCTCAAACTTCCAATCAAGCTAGCATATTCCTTTTGATTTATTAAATCATTTTCACTTTCAACAGGAAATAATCGGTCAAGGAACATTCCATCACATGTTCTTGTTAGTTTTATTTCAAGAATAAAATTTGCCTCACCAAGATCTTTCATATCAAAATGGCTTCTAAGAATATTTTTAGCTTTATCGACCATATTCATGTTAAAGCCAAATATCAATAAATCATCAACATATAGGCAAATAATCACATGTGAATTATTCCAAGACTTATGATAAATGCACTTGTCACACTCATTTATTTTAAAACCATTTTCAATCATGCAGGAATCAAACTTTTCATGCCATTGCTTATGTGCCTGTTTCAAGCCATAAAAGGATTTAGTAAGTTTACACACTTTGCTTTCTTGGCCTGCTTCAACAAAATACTCGGGTTGTTCCATATAAATTTCCTCATTTAGGTCTCCATTTAAAAAAAGCAGTTTTTACATCCATTTGGTGAATTTTCAAATCAAAAATCGCAACCATAGCAATTAAAAGTCTTATGGATGTAATTCTTTTTACCGGAGAAAAAGTATCAAAAAATTGTAGGCCTTGTTTACATCCCTACTTTATTCAAATAAGGTGAAACGTCATGGCAACTCAAAAAAAAAAATCCATTTTAAAAGAAATTAAAGAATAAAACAATTTTAAAGGAGTCGCCACCTAATTTTAGAAAAACTAGGAAACCAATTAATTAACTAAAAAATAGTCTACGAAACCAATAGATTCTAGGTAGGGGGTTCAAGTGATTCCGAAGGGAAGGTGTTAGGCATCCTTCAAAATCCACAATTGTGGGTCCCGGCTGAATTCATTTTTTCAAATTGAGGAGATAAATTATAATGTACAAATGCAATGAATATGAAATATACACAAATAATAAAGTAAAGCAATAATATAAGAAACAGCCTAAGTTTGTCTAACGTCAATAATATACACAATAATAAATATAAAATATCATTTGAACTCCATTGGAATAGCTTCAATGGGAAGCGACTCCGGAGTGTACCTGTAAAGACACTTAGTAAAAGTGTTAGTAACAAATAAATATGAATAAAAATAAATGAATCAAATAATAATTTTAAAATAAAAACCCGTCTTATTAACATGGAAGGCCTTGGAAATCGACGGTAATTTCTTCATCGGCCCATTTTAACATACAAAATATATAAACTTAAACTAAATTTCCGTCTGTTAATATTGTGGAGGCCTCCAAAACTGACAGAGAGATTTTTTTTCATTAGCCAGTTTTAACAAATAATAAAGAGAAATGAAAACAATAAAAAAAGAAAATAACTCTCAAAGCATCGTGATAGTACCACACCAAATTGGTTGAACTTAAAAGAAAAAACCAAACAAGCTAATAAAAAGAAAAAAGAACAACATCTATTCCAATTAGTGGAAATCACTACCCAAAATGTAACTAAACTAATAATATAAAATCATATATAGCAATATCAAACATGAGCAAAATTGAAACATTAACAATGACTAAGATAAAGTAAATATGGAACTGGGTCATAACAAAAAAATAAGAACAAATCACCAAAAGCATTTAATATAGTGAGCAATGAAGAAACCCAAGTAAATATTTTCTTAACAAGGAAACAATATTAACAGAAATCAATTAATGAGTCATATTTAAAAAAAAAAAAAAAAAACCCAAATAGCAAGATTACAGACAAAATAGAGCAACTGTTAAATGAAACAAATGCAAGTCATTAAGAAAACATAAATAAACAAAATTAAAATAAAAGTCAACAAAATAGAGCACGAGAAAGAACATCAAGTAATACTAATAAATAATACGTAATAATAGTAATAGAGCCAAAAAAGAAAACAATGAACAACTTAATTTCAATTGAAGCAGCCAATCAACTTAAAATACTAACGAAGAATGAATTTTGACAAGCAAAAATAACAACAAAAAGGACCTAAAACCCGATTTAAACAGATTACCAAAGAAATGAAACGAACTCATAAGAACATGAAGAAATTTCAACCAGATTCAAAAATAAATAAATAAAATGAACTCAAAGAACATTGGCATTGTAGGAGTGAAACATAGCAAGAACTAAGCTGCCTCGAAAATAACTAACAGATTTAGAATATAAAAACAGAGAAATTAAACTAATGGTGTTATGGAGTTCAAACCTCCGATGAAAGAACTAGTGAGCTTGTTGGTTGTTGAAGCTCATCGGAGATCTGTTCCGTCATGGTTGTTGGTGTTTGTGGCGGAGCGAGTTTTCCAGCGGTTCCGACGTAAAGGGGGAGATAAATGGGTTCGTTTGCCGGTGAGTTTCGTGATTTCGCTGGATTTGGAGTTGTGGAGGTTGTTTTCGATGGGGTTTTGTGGCTGTTTCAGCCGGTGGCAGTGGCGTTTGGTCGGTTTGGGATAGAGTTTGTGAGCTTTGGGTGGATCATCTAGTGGTCACTGGTTTGCTGTTGAAGTGGAGATTTGGTGGTTTGATAATGGGGTTTCGATGCTGTAGTGGTGGCGTTGGCTTGAACTGTTCTTTGCTGGTGTGAGAAGGAGAAGGGAATGAGGTGTTTGAACTGGTCGGAGAAGAAATCGAAAAAAAAAATTGGAACTTGATTGGAGTTTTTTTTGGTGGTGGACTCGCCGGATGTCACCGGAAATTTATGAATATTAAAATAATTTATTAAACACTAAAAATCTGAAAATTACCTCTAAAATTTTATCCATCCCCCTAATTTAATGAACAAGCTATTATTTAAATAGAAAATTGAAAATCACCGATAGTACAATACCATTATCTTAAAACCGTGGGCCAAAACCATCTATTAATAAAATATCTGTGAATAAAATCTTATCGAGTTAATAAAATATCTGTGTATGCAAATCTTATCCATATTTGAATGAATTTCTAGACTGCGCAAAATATCAAAATGAAAATGAATATTAACAAATGTCACGAATAAAATCAATGGCATGCAAAAAATGCAATTCAACAGAAAATTGTAATTTAATAAAACTGACACAATATTCATAATATATTTAACTGATTGTGATAAAAATAATATAATCAAAATTAACTAAAATTCAAAATAAACTAATAAAAATCTTAATATTTTGAAAAATAAGAATAACTATTGATAAATTTATTTAAAATTATAAAAATGTATTTTGAACAATTTAATAAATAAAACATAAAAGTAATGAATATTGAAAAATGTTAGCCCAAAATTGGGTGTCAACAGGCCTTCTAATTGCTTAAAACATTTTGCAACTAGTCTAGCCTTATATTTATCAATAGATCCATCCGGTTTCAACTTTTTTCTTAAGACCCATTTGCAACCAATTATTTTACAACCCGGTGGTAAATCAACTAACTTCCAAGTTTTATTAGAAATTAGTGACTCCATTTCATCATTTACAACCTCTTTCCAAAAAATGGAATCATGTGAAGATAAAACTTCTTTCATAGTGAGAGGGTCATCTCCAACATTAAACACATAAAAATCAGAACCAAAATCTTTTTCTACTCTAGCTCTTTTACTTCTTCTTAACTCAAAATCATCAATTTCTTTATTTTTCAAAGTAGAAGTAGAAGAACTAGGTATTGACAAAATATTTTGTTCAATCCTTTGACCCCCACTATTTTTAGAATCAAAAGGGAATTTATTTTCATGAAAATTAGGATCACCTGATTCTATTATAATATTATCTTCAAGATTAAAAAATCTATAGGCTGTACTATTTGAAGCATAACCAAGAAAAGCACAAGTAGTAACTTTTTTACCCAACTTTGTAATCTTGGGATCCATTAGCCTCACAAAGGCTAGACAACCCCAAACTCTTAGATATCCCAAACTTTGCTTGTGACCTTTCCACAATTCAAAAGGTGTCAATTTAGACTTTTTATAAGGCACACGATTCAACACATAACACGCAATCAAAAGAGCTTCACCCCAAAAATTTAAATGTGCATGTGACTCAATAAGCATGGCATTTGTCAACTTAACCGAAGTTCTATTTTTCCTTTCTGCTCACCATTAGATGAAAGAGAATAAGGAGGAGTAGTTTCATGAATTATTCGCAACGATCTAACAAAAGAATTAAACTCATATTCACGGCATCTATCACTTCTAATTCTTTTTATTTTTCTTCCAAACTGATTTTCAACTTCATGTAGATAAACTTTAAAGTTTTCAAAAGCATCACTTTTATTTTTCATCAAGTAAACATATGTAAACTTAGAAAAATCATCAATGAAAGTGATAAAGTATATTTTCTCCACGAGTTAAAATTCCTCAAAGTTCACAAATATCAGTATGAACTAATTCTAATAAATCAATTTTTCTTTCAACTTGAAAATGAGGCCTTTTAGTGATTTTGGCTTTACTACAAGCCTCACACTTTTCAAAATTCTTTTTAACCATTGGGATTAATCCTAAACTACTCATGATTCCAACATAACGATCATTATATGACACAAACGAGCATGCCAAAAATTAGTTGAAGAAAGCATATAAATAGAAGTAGAATTTTTATTCATTTCAACATTCAGTTTAAACATCCCATCACAAGCATACCCCTTTCCCACAAAAATACTCTTTTTCACAATTACATATTGATCAGATTCAATAATCTGTTTAAAGCCTGCTTTATTAAGAAGAAAAGTAGACATCAAATTTTTTCTCATGGAAGGAGTATAAAGTACATCTTTCAAAGTTAACACCCTTCCAGAGGTAAAACACAATTCGACTTCTCCCGTTCCAAGCACTTGAGTAGTGTGAGAATCACCGAGCATGATGGTTTTAGGCTCATCAAAATGAGTATATTTTTTAAACCAATCTTTGTCATAACAGACATGACGATTTGCACCAGAATCAGCCCACCATCCATCA
>JAGDQO010003111.1:0-29242 GCA_018342035.1 Solanum appendiculatum | reverse complement strand
GTTCATGATTTGTTTCATGCTGAAGGGTTCAACCATGGGGCGAGCTTTAGGCTTTTCCTTTTGGTTGAGAATGAGGTTCTTGAGTTCTACAAGATATTTTTTTCTCGCTTCTTCATTATCAATATGCTCAATAATGTCAAAGAGAGCTTCTTTGGAGTCGTTACTGAGGACTCTAATTTGAGGAATACTTTCACAGACACAGAAAGCTTCTGTGCAGTTACAATCTCTACCGGATTGGCTAGAATCTGAATCGTAGTCAACGTTGATGTTTTCTTCGTCGCTATATTCAGCAGAGTTGTTTGAAGAATCAGACAAAGGTTCTTCGAGGATAGAAAAGAGTTTTTCTTTGGTTTCATCATCAATTTCCAGACTGTTGATTCTCTTTTGTTTGCCAGATCTGCATTCATTAGCTCTATGGCCAGTTTTCCCGCATGTCCAACATACATCCTCTTTGGATTTCTTAAATCCTTTTCGTCCTTTTCTTCTTTTTGAAGATTTCTTATATTCCTTATCAGAAGTTCTTCTAGACTTGCTGCGATGAGTTTTCTTGCTATCTTTGCTTTCCGTTCTAAGTTTCCTAGAAGGAGGGGTTAAAGTAACAAATCCGAAGTCTTGGCAGAAACTTCCCAATTCTCTTCTAGACGAAGATTTTTCCTTTTTAAGTTGATGCTTCAACTTAATGTCGGTGCAAAGTTCTAATCCTACAGTGTTTATTACACTAATAAGATCACCATATGTCATTTGATCATAAGGAATTTTTCCATCATTCCTATCTTGGATTTTGGTTCTTACCTTATCGGCAAAGAGAGGAGGGAGACCGCTAACAAATCTTTCTTTCCAAAAGTCTAAGTTACAGTCTGGTCTAATCATAACCTTTTGCATAAAATTATACTTATACCAGGTGAAATCGTCTAAGGAAGGACAACTAATATTGTTAAGGATTTGGAGACTCCTATCCTGAAACAATTTTGGTTCTCCTATAAAATGTTTGGCAATGTGGTATAGAAGGGTAGCACATGCATCTTCTTTAACCACTTCAGTTGGAACTTCAGTAGTTCCCTCCATCTTAACTACTATCTCAGTAGCATGAGCTTCATAGATAATTTTCTTAGTTTCTTCTGAAACATAATTATCCCACAAATGTTTAATCATACCAGTAAATCCTGCAACAATCATAGAAGCAGCTTCCTTATCAGATGAATTTCTTATTTTATAAGCTGTGATTGCTATTCCCATCTCGTGGAGCTTGTTGTATATTGATGTTCTGCAAGACCATCTATGTTCCATTCAGTAATACTACTTCCTTCATGAGAAGAAGTGGAGAGAAAAGCATTTTCCTCATACTGGAGATCAGGGAAGGAAGGTCTTTTATGATAGTTTTTTCGGTTATGAAATCTATCATTGGAGAGTTTTTTGACAAGATCATCTTTTTCTTTTATGGTAGCAACTTTTTTACCACCAATAACGGATTGACGAAATTCTTCTGTAGTAGGGATGGAAGAGGTTTTCTTATTTTTTCCCGATATAGAGAAATTGGCAAGGTTTTCATTGATTTTATCTAAAATATTGTCAGATATATCAAAGGTATTTTTGAGCTTAGGATAATTTTCTCTGGAAAATTCATTGAGTTTGAATATAGGATTTGGGTCTATTTTCTGACTCATGTTTGTAGAAGATAGAGGGACAGGCCTTCCTGAAAAAGAGGCTCTTTCTTTGGAGTCTTCAATTTGTCTAGAAACGACATGAAGAATTTGATTAGTATAATTGTTTTGTTCTATAATCTTGTTAATATCAAGATTAGTAGCAATAACAGAAGGCTTTTCTGAGGAAAGGATTTTAAAAGGGGAAGCTTTTATAATAGTTCCGGAAATAGGGATATTTATTCCTTCAAGAGGAGGAGTAATGCTTTCAACAACCTTGTTTGAAGCAGTATACCATTTATTGATAATGACTTTAAGAGAGTCTTTCTGATTATCAATTTTGCTGGTCATTTCAAACCATTTGAAGAAATCTATTTCACATTGGATTCTTTTCATATCCAACATCCAAGAGTTTGCAAAATTCTCTCTTTCTTTAAGAGTATAAGTAGCCTTATACCAATCTCTGTTGATTTGGTTATGAGGATGAGTCCAAGATTCTTGCAGAGTCTGAGGATTAGGAATAAAATCCTTTTCAGATTTGATCATTTTTAAATGATCAGGTATAGAATCTTTTTGATTTGGAGGTGGTTCCATTTCACTGGCTGTAGGACTACCAGGGATTTCTTGATAAAAAACTTTAGGGACATTTCCAGAAAAATCCACACCAGTAACTTTTCCTTTGTCATTATCTCTACGGATAAGTTTTTCATCTTCATCATCCTCCGGGGTTTTTGAAGAAGAGGGTGGGTGAGGAGCAGTCCTCGAAGGAGCAGATGGCGAATAAGGAGCGATCCTAGCTGGGACAGACGAACAAGACGCTCTTCTAGAAGCAGTTCTGGATAAAGAATTCTCAAGGAATTTTAGATCTATAGAACCATCAGGGTATTGAGTTACCCTTTCAATGCGAGATTTCTCTGAATGAGAGGAAAAAGGTTGAGTGATAGCATCAAAATGCCATTCGTCGTTAGACAGAATGTCATTCCAATTGATCAATCTAGGAACGAATATTGAACTATGCTCATGATTGGCCTCCATGAGCATTGTTACACCCTTTTGGCTCTCAATTCGAGCCTTTGGTGCAAGAGTAGTAGACATAAGCCGATAATATACTCTGTAAATAATCGCTATTTCTCGAGTGTTGGCTTTGCTATTAAGATTTTTAGTTTTGACATTGAGTGTCAAAGAGTCCATGACATTAGGATCATTAATGTCTATTGAAAAGTTAGGATAACAATTTTTCCAAATGCATTCTGGGAAAGAAAAAAGCATATTGTGGATTTGCCTTACATTGATGGATTTAATGAACAGGCTATTACTACTAAGGCTAGACCTATTCAAATGAATCATGAATTACTTGATTATTGTAAAATAGAAATTGATAATTTATTAAAAAATAAAATTATTAATGTTTCTAAATCTCCTTGGAGTTGCTCTGCTTTCTATGTTAACAATAGTGCTGAAAAAGAAAGAGGAGCACCTAGACTCGTTATTAATTATAAGCCTTTAAATGCTGTTTTAAAATGGATTAGGTATCCTATACCTAATAAAAGAGATTTGTTAAAAAGAACTTATAAGGCTAATGTCTATAGTAAGTTTGATATGAAATCTGGTTTTTGGCAAATACAAATTGCTGATAAAGATAAATATAAAACTGCTTTCAATGTCCCGTTTGGACAATATGAATGGAATGTCATGCCTTTTGGGTTAAAAAATGCCCCATCTGAATTTCAAAATATTATGAATAACATTTTCAATAATTATAGCTACATGTCTATTGTTTATATTGATGATGTGCTTATCTTCTCTGATGATATTGATTCTCATTTCAAGCATCTTAATACTTTCTTTAAGATTGTTAAGATAAATGGTCTAGTAGTCAGTGCCAAGAAGATTAAGCTTTTTCAAACTAAGATTACCGCCGATCCGTTATTGGTATCAGAGCCTTGTTTGAAGCAGTATACCATTTATTGATAATGACTTTAAGAGAGTCTTTCTGATTATCAATTTTGCCGGTCATTTCAAACCATTTGAAGAAATCTATTTCACATTGGATTCTTTTCATATCCAACATCCAAGAGTTTGCAAAATTCTCTCTTTCTTTAAGAGTATAAGTAGCCTCATAACCAAATCAACAGAGATTGGTATAAGGCTACTTATACTCTTAAAGAAAGAGAGAATTTTGCAAACTCTTGGATGTTGGATATGAAAAGAATCCAATGTGAAATAGATTTCTTCAAATGGTTTGAAATGACCGGCAAAATTGATAATCAGAAAGACTCTCTTAAAGTCATTATCAATAAATGGTATACTGCTTCAAACAAGGCTCTGATACCAATAACGGATCGGCGGTAATCTTAGTTGCTTGGGAGGATAAATAACACTGTTTAAAATATGCTGGTTGGTTTCCATTTTTAAACGATACTGTCTTAAGGACTTATAGACAAAAATTATATTTTAATAGAAACAGATAATTCAAACATGATCAATCAATAATAATATAAAAATATGTAAAGAGATATTAAAGATCTATATCTTAGTTTCTAAGGGAGGTTCTCTTGGTTTTACATCTGTTCTTTCTCTAGAGTTATCTTGGCTACGGGATCACCATACAAGGTCTAACGCTCTCCTAGCTTGACGACCTATTCAATTCGGCTAGCCAACGTATGAACCGGGTATTATTCGGTTACCTCACACACTTAGAGAAGAATGAACACCTCACAACAGTTATAGAAACAAGATTAAGAACATAATATCAATTAACATATTAAAATATTAAAATAGATTAATCAAAGCTTAAATAATCAATTCATAAATTAATATAAATTTTGTCATGCCCCAGACAGTATATGTACTTAGCTGCTCATGCTAGGTACGTATACTGCCAACATGGCTCTGATACCAATAACGGATTGACGAAATTCTTCTGTAGTAGGGATGGAAGAGGCTTTCTTATTTTTTCCTGATATAGAGAAATTGGCAAGTTTTTCATTGATTTTATCTAAAATATTGTCAGATATATCAAAGGTATTTTTGAGCTTAGGATAATTTTCTCTGGAAAATTCATTGATTTTGAATATAGGATTTGGGTCTATCAGCTGTAATGATTACTGCCAAGGTATTATTAGCCCCCAAAAATACATATCGAAGATGAGAAGGAAGAGCTTTCAATTCAAGCTTCTGGGATGTTTCAATGGATGGCTTCACGGGAGAACTTTCTCTATAGTTCAAATTAATTTCAAGCTTCAAAGGAGTTTTTGAGTAAGAACCTAAACCCGATAAAGCAACCACCACTTCATCATAATCTTGAATCTCTTCCCCATCATAATTCAAGAGGATAGCAGCTAAAGATTCACCAATACAAGAAATTTCACCAATACTAGCAACCGCTTCATCGATCACATCAATAACTGACACCACATGGATGTCACTTGGTTGCTTCATAGACTTGCATATGTTAAAAGTGACTTCCTCCTCATTAACTCTAAATTTCAAATCTCTGCTCTCCACGTCAACAAGTGCTCTCACGATATCCAAGAATGGTCTACCAAGAATAATAGGGATCTCAGCATCCATCTCACAAACAAGAATAAAAAAATCTGCCAGAAATATGAATTTGTCAACCTTCACCAAAATATCATAAAGAACACCGATAGGTCGCTTAATAGAACGATCATCCATAAGAAGTCGCATTGTGGTTGACTTAGGCTCAAACGCTTTTTTATCCACTTCTTCTCATGAAGGAAGTAGTATTACTGAATGGAATATTGATGGTTTAGCAGAACATCAGATTTATAATAAGCTCCACGAGATGGGGATAGCTATAACAGCTTATAAAATAAGAAATTCTTCTGATAGGGAAGCTGCTTCAATGATCGTGGCAGGATTCACTGGAATGCTTAAACATTGGTGGGATAATTATGTTTCTGAAGAAACTAAAGGAATTATCTACAATACTCAAGCTACTGAAATTGTTATTAAAATGGAAGGAACTAATGAAGTTCCTACAGAAGTTTTTAAAGAAGATGCTTGTGCTACACTTCTTTATCACATCGCAAAGCATTTTATTGGAGAACCCAAGCTATTTCAGGATAGGAGTCTCCAAATCCTCAACAATATCAGTTGTCCCTCTTTAGATGATTTTACCTGGTATAAATACAATTTTATGCAGAAGGTAATGATTAGACCAGATTGTCATTTAGACTTCTGGAAAGAAAGATTTGTTAGCGGACTTCCACCTCTCTTTGCTGACAAAGTTAGAACTAAGATTCAAGATAGGAATGAAGGAAAAATTCCTTATGACCAGATGACTTATGGAGATCTTATTAGTGTTATAAACACTGTTGGATTAGAACTTTGTACAGATATTAAGTTGAAACATCAACTTAAAAAAGAAAAATCCTCGTCAAGGAGAGAATTAGGAAGTTTCTGTCAAGACTTCGGGTTAAATCTAAATTATCCTTTTCAGGGATATCTTTAATAGCAAAGCCAATACTCGAGAAATAGCGATTATTTACAGAGTATATTATCGGCTTATGTCTACTACTCTTGCACCAAAGGCTCGAATTGAGAGCCAAAAGGGTGTAACCATGCTTTATTAGGGTGGAGCGGGCAATTTTGGATAGTCCAAGATAATAGATTTACTATGCTCGCGGACCAGAACCATCAGGGTACTTATGTACTTAGCTGCTCATGCTAGGTACGTAGGTATAGAATCTTTTTGATTTGGAGGTGGTTAGTCCTCAGTAACGACTCCAAAGAAGCTCTCTTTGACATTATTGAGCATATTGATAATGAAGAAGCGAGAAAAAAATATCTTGTAGAACTAGGACTCTAATTTGAGGAATACTTTCACAGACACAGAAAGCTTCTGTGCAGTTACAATCTCTACCGGATTGGCTAGAATCTGAATCGTAGTCAACGTTGATATTTTCTTCGTCGCTATATTCAGCAGAGTTGTTTGAAGAATCAGCGGTAATCCTTCGAAGTTGTATTAGTAAAATACGACAAGATTTATACGAAGAACAAAAGAGATTAATAAAAACTCACAGATTTTTATTTATATGAACATCAACATGAAAGAGCTACAGGCGGAAGCATTAAAAACATAGGGAGGAAAAGAGAGGTTTTCAGTATTGGTGTTCATATAAATAAAAATCTGTGAGTTTTTATTAATCTCTTTTGTTCTTCGTATAAATCTTGTCGTATTTTACTAATACAACTTCGGAGGATTACCGCCGATCCGTTATTGGTATCAGAGCCAATATTGGTAACATTTGAGTTGTTACAAAATCAAACTTTTCTTCCTTTGGGACAGTAGTTGGAGTAGGTAATTCAGGCTTAACAGCTTGAGCAAAAGACTCGGGAGTCTTCATTGTATAATTGTCTTTAGTCTGGACATTAGAACTTGAGGCTCCAGGAGTCAAAGGTCTATTAGGCCTTAATTGTATTAATTTGGTAGGATTAGGGGGTGGAGCGGGCAATTTTGGATAGTCCGCGAGCATAGTAAATCTATTATCAAATACCGGTCTTTGTGGGGTTTTTGCCGGTGTTAAAGGAGGTAAGACGAATGGTTTCGCCATAGGTTTTCCTTCTTTCGAAGGAGTATTAGGCTTGAAAGGCCTCATTTTTTCCCTGTAAAAATTCTCTTGTTAGAAAATCAGGTAAAGAGTTATTCTCTCCTTGTATAAAATCAATTTGAAAATCAAAGCTAGATAGTAGAGCTTGCCATCTAGCAAATATTTGTTTTGACACTAAATTTTTAACATCCTTTTGTAAAATTTCTTTAGCTGATTTACAATCAACTCTTAATAAAAATTCTTTGTTTATTAAGTCATCTTGAAATTTTGTGATACATAGCACTATAGACAAGATTTCTTTTTTAACAGTAGAATATTTCTTTTGAGCAGAATTCCAGATTCCTGAAGTAAAACGAACTAATTGTTCGGGAGATTCTAAAGAACTTCTTTGTTTCAGGATACCTCCATATCCTAAGTCAGAAGCATCAGTTTCTACAATCATAAAATCATTAGGATTAGGAATTCCTAGACAAGGAAGACTTTGAACTAATTTCTTAACAGTTATGACTGCCTGAGTTTGATCATCTCCCCAAGGGACAGGATTTTTCTTGAGCCTTTTATATAAAGGTTCACAAACTTGTCTGACTTTAGGAATAAAATCAGCAACATAATTTAAACTTCCTAAAATCCTCTGCAATTGGGTTTTATCAATAATTTCATTAGGAAACTTAGAGGAGAACTCAATGGCTCTACAGATAGGTTTGTAACTACCTTGATAAAGATCATGGCCTAAGAATCTTAGAGAGGTTTGAAAGAGTTTAATCTTTTTGGCACTAACAACCAAACCATTACTTTTAACAATCTTAAAGAAAGTATTAAGATGCTTAAAATGCGAATCAATATCATCAGAAAAGATAAGCACATCATCAATATAGACAATAGACATATAACTATAATCATTAAAAATGTTATTAATGATATTTTGGAATTCAGAGGGAGCATTCTTGAGCCCAAAAGGCATAACATTCCATTCATATTGTCCAAATGGGACATTGAAGGCAGTCTTATATTTATCTTTATTAGCAACTTGAATTTGCCAAAACCCAGCCTTCATATCAAACTTGCTGTAAATATTAGCCTTATAAGTTCGTTTTAACAAATCTCTTTTGTTAGGTATCGGGTACCTAACCCATTTTAAAACAGCATTCAAAGGTTTATAATTTATAACAAGTCTTGGTGCTCCTCTTTCTTTTTCAGCACTATTGTTGACATAGAAAGCAGAGCAACTCCAAGGGGATTTAGAAACATTAATAATTTTATTTTTCAACAAATTATCACTTTCCTTTTTACAATAATCAAGTAATTCATGATTCATTTGAATAGGTCTAGCCTTAGTTGTAATAGCTTGTTCATTAAATCCTTCAATATAAGGTAAATCAACAATATGCTTTTTTCTTTCCCATAAAGCATTAGGAAAATCAGAGCAAATTTCATCTTCAAATTTTTTGTGAAGATTGGATATTTTAGTAACCATCTCCGGGGTTTTTAAAATTTGCTCAATTTTTTTAATTTTAATTTCTTCTAGAGAAAATTAACATGCTGAGATAAAGAGTTTATTCGGAAAACCGTTTTTTCTCTGATAAAATTACTTTCATCTTGGGAAAGAGTTTTAACAAAAGGAAAATGTAATTCTTTTCCCATAATGGAAGTAGTAATACCACTTAAATTAGTAACAAAAGGTTTTATCTGAGTGATAAAAGGTATTCCCAAAATAATATCTTCATTAATATCTTCAGTAATAATAAAATCATTTGTTAAACAAATATTATTGTTACAAATATGAGCTTTAGAAAGCTTATAATTTATTTTGAGTAATTCACCAGTAGCAGAATATAATTTGGAAGTACTTTTTTCTAAGTACTTAGTAGGAACAATACCTTTAACAATGCAATTTCGATCTGCACCACTGTCAAGCAAAGCAATGTTATTAATAATAAAATCTTTATTGACAACAATCTTAATAGGTATATGATGACTCTGAGGTCTAACAGAAGTAATAACATCGATACCTGGACAAGAGGGAGTCGCGATATTAGGAGTAGGTGTAGCAGAAAGATCAATATTGAAAGGAGGATAATCTAAATTATCCTTTTCAGGGATATCTTCAGTTTCTTCATCAAGATTCTGTTTGTCAATCTCTTTTGTTCTTCGTATAAATCTTGTCGTATTTTACTAATACAACTTCGGAGGATTACCGCCGATCCGTTATTGGTATCAGAGCCATGTTGGCAGTATACGTACCTAGCATGAGCAGCTAAGTACATATACTGTCTGGGGCATGACAAAATTTATATTAATTTATGAATTGATTATTTAAGCTTTGATTAATCTATTTTAATATTTTAATATGTTAATTGATATTATGTTCTTAATCTTGTTTCTATAACTGGTGTGAGGTGTTCATTCTTCTCTAAGTGTGTGAGGTAACCGAATAATACCCGGTTCATACGTTGGCTAGCCGAATTGAATAGGTCGCCAAGCTAGGAGAGCGTTAGACCTTGTATGGTGATCCCGTAGCCAAGATAACTCTAGAGAAAGAACAGATGTAAAACCAAGAGAACCTCCCTTAGAAACTAAGATCTAGATCTTTAATATCTCTTTACATATTTTTATATTATTATTGATTGATCATGTTTGAATTATCTGTTTCTATTAAAATATAATTTTTGTCTATAAGTCCTTAAGACAGTATCGTTTAAAAATGGAAACCAACCAGCATATTTTAAACAGTGTTAACCTATCTTCTCAAGCAACTAAGATTGCTAAACTTGAAAATGATCTTCAAAACTGGAATATACCAGAAGAACCTTTTAAAGCTATTTATCATTTAGGTAAATTTAATTTATTTATTAATCACAATATTAAAACTTGTGAATCTACTGTTGCTATTAATAATTCTCTTGAAATTATTCGTTTGTTGAATGCTAACGATATTAATCGTTATAAAAATAAATTCAAGTATTTGCATATTGGTTTAGTGCAAGTTGCTGTTAAGCCCCTGTTCAGGAAAGGCTTAGATATTCCTATTTGTGTCCTCCTTAGAGATGACAGATTTCTTCATTTTGATGATTCGCTGTTAGGTGTTCTTCAAAGTAATCTAGCCGATGGCCCGGTTTACTTTAATTGTTATCCTAACTTTTCAATAGACATTAATGATCCTAATGTCATGGACTCTTTGACACTCAATGTCAAAAGTAAAAATCTTAATAGCAAAGCCAATACTCGAGAAATAGCGATTATTTACAGAGTATATTATCGGCTTATGTCTACTACTCTTGCACCAAAGGCTCGAATTGAGAGCCAAAAGGGTGTAACCATGCTTCTGGAGGCCAATCATGAGCATAGTTCAATATTCGTCCCTAGATTGATCAATTGGAATGACATTCTGTCTAACGATGAATGGCATTTTGATGCAATCACTCAACCCTTTTCCTCTCATTCAGAGAGATCTCGTATTGAAAGGGTAATTCAATACCCTGATGGTTCTATAGATTTAAAATTCCTTGAGAATTCCTTATCCAGAACTGCTTCTAGAAGAGCGTCTTGTTCGTCTGTCCCAGCTAGGATGGCTCCTTATTCTCCATCTGCTCCTTCGAGGACTGCTCCTCACCCACCCTCTTCTTCAAAAACCCCGGAGGATGACGAAGATGAAGAAAAACTTGTTCGTAGAAACAATGACAAGGGAAAAGTTACTGGTGTGGATTTCTCGGGAAATGTCCCTAAGGTTTATTATCAAGAAATCCCTGGTAGTCCTACAGCCAGTGAAATGGAACCACCTCCAAATCGAAAGGATTCTGTACCTGATCATTTAAAGATGATCAAATCTGAAAAGGATTTTATTCCTAATCCTCAGACTCTGCAAGAATCATGGACTCAGCCTAATAACCAAATCAACAGAGATTGGTATAAGGATACTTATACTCTCAAAGAAAGAGAGAATTTTGCAAACTCTTGGATGATTGATATGAAAAGAATTGGTTGCGAAATAGACTTCTTTAAGTGGTTTGAAATGACGGGAAAAATTGATAATCAAAAAGATTCTCTTAAAGTCATTATCAACAAATGGTACACTACTTCAAACAAAGTGATTGAAGATGTTACTCCTCCTCTTGAAGGAATAAATATCCCGATTTCTGGAACTATTATAAAAGCTTCTCCTTTCAAAATCCTCTCCGAAGAAAAACCTTCTGTCCTTGCTACCAATCTTGAAATCAACAAGATTATAGAACAGAATAATTATACAAATCAAATTCTTCATGTCGTTTCTAGACAAATTGAAGATTCCAAAGAAAGAGCCTCTTTTTCAGGAAGGCCTGTCCCTCTATCTTCTACCCAAAGCAGTCAGAAAATAGACCCAAACCCTATATTCAAAATCAATGAATTTTCCCGAGAAAATTATCCTAAACTCAAAAATACCTTTGATATTTCTGACAATATTTTGGATAAAATTAATGAGAAACTAGCCAATTTCTCTATATCTAAAAAAAGAGCTGCTTACAGAGCTTCTACCAGCACCAGTGGTAACATTCTTTCTACTATCAAGGAAAATATTATACAAAAACTTTCCAATGATAGATATCATAACCGAAAGAACTATCATAAAAGACCTTCTTTCCCAGACCTTCAATATGAGGAAAACGCTTTTTTATCCACTTCTTCTCATGAAGGAAGTAGTATTACTGAATGGAATATTGATGGTTTAGCAGAACATCAGATTTATAATAAGCTCCACGAGATGGGGATAGCTATAACAGCTTATAAAATAAGAAATTCTTCTGATAGGGAAGCTGCTTCAATGATCGTGGCAGGATTCACTGGAATGCTTAAACATTGGTGGGATAATTATGTTTCTGAAGAAACTAAAGGAATTATCTACAATACTCAAGCTACTGAAATTGTTATTAAAATGGAAGGAACTAATGAAGTTCCTACAGAAGTTTTTAAAGAAGATGCTTGTGCTACACTTCTTTATCACATAGCAAAGCATTTTATTGGAGAACCCAAGCTATTTCAGGATAGGAGTCTCCAAATCCTCAACAATATCAGGTGTCCCTCTTTAGATGATTTTACCTGGTATAAATACAATTTTATGCAGAAGGTAATGATTAGACCAGATTGTCATTTAGACTTCTGGAAAGAAAGATTTGTGAGCGGACTTCCACCTCTCTTTGCTGACAAAGTTAGAACTAAGATTCAAGATAGGAATGAAGGAAAAATTCCTTATGACCAGATGACTTATGGAGATCTTATTAGTGTTATAAACACTGTTGGATTAGAACTTTGTACAGATATTAAGTTGAAACATCAACTTAAAAAAGAAAAATCCTCGTCAAGGAGAGAATTAGGAAGTTTCTATCAAGACTTCGGGTTTGTTTCTCTAACACCTCCTTCAAGAAAAATCAGGAAGGAGAACAAAGAAAATAAGAAAACTCATCGTAGTAAGTCTAGAAGAACTTCTGAAAAGGATTACAAAAAATCTTCTAAAAGAAGGAAAAAGCATAAAGGATTTAAGAAATCCAAAGAGGATGTATGTTGGACTTGTGGAAAATCTGGCCATAGAGCGAGTGAATGCAGGTCAGGTAAACAGAAGAAGATCAACAGTCTTGAAATAGACAAAGCAACCAAAGAAAAGCTTTTTTCAATTCTTGAAGAACCTTTATCCGATTCTTCAAATAATTCTGCTGAATATAGCGACGAAGAAGATATCAACGTCAATTATGATTCAGATTCTAGCCAATCGGGAAAAAACTGCAACTGCACAGAGGCTTTCTGTGTTTGTGATGATATTCCTCAAATCAGAGTCATTAGCAACGACTCTAAAGAAGCTCTCTTCGACATTATTGAACATATTGATAATGAAGAAGCTAGGAGAAAATATCTTATAGAACTCAAGAATATTATTCTCAACCAAAAAGAAAAGCCCAAAGCTCGTACTATGGTTGAACCTTTCAGCATGAAGCAAATCATGAATAGGTTTGAAAGAAATGCCGAACCTACTATTTCTGATCTTCATCATGAAGTCAAAACTCTTAAAGAGGAAATCAAAGACATTAAAATCAGACTTGGGAAAGTCGAAACCGATGTCATTACTGATAAAATTCTCAAAGAGATTGACAAACAGAATCTTGATGAAGAAACTGAAGATATCCCTGAAAAGATACCAATAACGGATCGGCGGTAATCCTCCGAAGTTGTATTAGTAAAATACGACAAGATTTATACGAAGAACAAAAGAGATTAATAAAAACTCACAGATTTTTATTTATATGAACATCAACATGAAAGAGCTACAGGCGGAAGCATTAAAAACATAGGGAGGAAAAGAGAGGTTTTCAGTATTGGGTACAATCACTCATGCCTTCACTAATGAGAGAGTCCCTTCTTTTATAGAGTAAGAAGATGCTCTTTACATTATTTGACCGTCCATTGTCGGTTGAGTGGGGGCTAGCTTTTAAAGTAAAAGTAAAGTATTAGATTCCTTTTTAGGAATAGTAAAGTGTCTCCTTTTGAAAAGTAATTCCGACCTTTGGCCTCTACTTTTCTGAAGAGTCAAGTTGCTATTCATAATCAGGGTCCACATAAGACTGTGCAATTCCTTTTAGGTCGCACATGTCTCCATTACTGCTGCCCGAAGATGCTGCATCACTGACGAGTTGCATGATTTGTGTTTCTGTATAATCTTCAAGATTATCCATAGCTTTTTTAAGCTTAGCTTTGAGTTCTTCTTTTGAAGTCTTGGTTTTACCAGGTCTAACAACTGGAGTATTAACGATGGGTCTTCCAACTGGCTTGGGAGTCCATCCTTTGATCATAACCTCTTTAGCTAAGAAACGGATTTTATCTATTTGTACCTTGGTAAAATTCCAAGAAATAATATAAGAAATTCTTTTCTGAATAAAGAACTTACATAATTTAATATACTCTGGGAGAGTAGAAATCTCCGGATTATTCTGAAACTCACTGAACTTGACGTGGAATTGTTGTGGCAATATCTGCAGATTTCCTCCAAAGATGTTCCACCATTCGTAGAACCATTTAGGAATAATTGATTTAATTACCTGGGGGCAATATTTGACAAACCAAGTATGTCTTGGTCGGAGGTACATGAAATTAAACCAGGCTGATTTGTAATCATGCCAATTGTAAGTTTGTGGCCTATGAGGCATTGTTAATGACACTGGAGTGTGTAAATGATCCGTATACCATTCGAACGGAGACAAGATTCTCTTGATTGTGAACCTGGAGTATCTGATGAAGTCAGGGTTTTGATCATCCCTGTTATGTTCAACCTCGATGGATTCGGTATCTACCAAAATAGCTTCATAAAACTTTCTGGTTTTGTAGGAATAGTCTGTATCAACAAAGTTGCCATCCGTGTAGCAGGGCTTGATAAGGGTACTAACTTCAAAGTTTTCAAATTCTCTATCTAAAGCAAGTAGAGGTAACATTTGGGTTGTTACAAAATCAAATTTTTCTTCTTTTGGAATAGAAGTTTGAGTAGGAGTGGGAGTAAGTATTTCAGGCTTAACAGCTTGGGCAAAAGACTCAGGGGTCTTCATAGTATAATTGTCTTTGGTTTGGACATTAGAGCTTGAAGCTCCTGGAGTTAAAGGTCTGTTTGGCCTTAATTGTATCAACTTGGTAGGATTGGGAGGAGGAGCAGGCAATTTGGGATAGTCTGCCAACATAGTGAATCTATTGTCAAATACCGGTCTTTGTGGGGTTTTTGCCGGTGTCATTGGAGGTAAGACGAATGGTTTAGTCAGAGGTTTTCCTTCTTTCGAAGGAGTATTAGGCTTGAAAGGCCTCATTCTTTCCCTGTAAAAATTCTCTTGTTAGAAAATCAGGTAAAGAGTTATTTTCTCCTTTTATAAAATCTATTTGAAAATCAAAGCTAGATAATAGAGCTTGCCATCTAGCAAATATTTGTTTTGAAACAAGATTTTTTACATCTTTTTGCAAAATTTCTTTAGCTGATTTACAATCAACTCTTAATAAAAATTCTTTATTAATTAAGTCATCTTGAAATTTTGTGATACATAGCACTATAGACAAGATTTCCTTTTTAACAGTGGAATAATTCTTTTGGGCAGAATTCCAGATACCAGAAGTAAACCTAACTAATTGTTCAGGGGATTCTGAGGATTTTCTTTGTTTAAGAATACCTCCATAACCAATGTCTGACGCATCGGTTTCTACGATCATAAAGTCATTAGGATTAGGAATACCTAGACATGGAAGACTTTGAACTAATTTCTTAATGGCTATAACTGCCTGAGTTTGTTCAATTCCCCAAGGAATTGGAGTCTTTTTAAGCCTTTTATATAAAGGTTCACAGGTTTGTCTGACTTTTGGTATGAAATCAGCCACATAGTTTAAGCTTCCCAAAAATCTCTGCAATTGGGTTTTGTCAATAATTTCATCAGGGAATTGGGATGAGAACTCGATGGCTCTACAAATAGGTTTATAGCTTCCTTGGTAAAGATCATGACCTAAGAATCTAATCTTAGTTTGAAAAAGCTTAATCTTCTTGGCACTGACTACTAGACCATTTATCTTAACAAGCTTAAAGAAAGTATTAAGATGCTTGAAATGAGAATCAATATCATCAGAGAAGATAAGCACATCATCAATATAAACAATGGACATGTAGCTATAATTATTGAAAATGTTATTCATAATATTTTGAAATTCAGATGGGGCATTTTTTAACCAAAAAGGCATGACATTCCATTCATATTGTCCAAACGGGACATTGAAAGCAGTTTTATATTTATCTTTATCAGCAATTTGTATTTGCCAAAAACCAGATTTCATATAAAACTTACTATAGACATTAGCCTTATAAGTTCTTTTTAACAAATCTCTTTTATTAGGTATAGGATACCTAATCCATTTTAAAACAGCATTTAAAGGCTTATAATTAATAACGAGTCTAGGTGCTCCTCTTTCTTTTTCAGCACTATTGTTGACATAGAAAGCAGAGCAACTCCAAGGAGATTTAGATACATTAATAATTTTATTTTTTAATAAATTATCAATTTCTATTTTACAATAATCAAGTAATTCATGATTCATTTGAATAGGTCTAGCCTTAGTAGTAATAGCCTGTTCATTAAATCCATCAATGTAAGGCAAATCCACAATATGCTTTTTTCTTTCCCAGAATGCATTTGGAAAATCAGAGCAAATTTCATTTTCGAATTTTTTATGAAGATTGGATATTTTAACTTCTATCTCCGGGGTTTTTAAAATTTGCTCAATTTTTTTAATTTTTATTTCTTCTTTGAGAAAATTAACATGTTGAGATAAAGAGTTTATTCTAAAAACGGTCTTATCTCTGATAAAATTACTTTCATCTTGAGAAAGAGTTTTAACAAATGGAAAATGTAACTCTGTTCCCAGAATGGAAGTAGTAATACCATTAAGATTAGTAATGAAAGGTTTTATCTGAGAGATAAAAGGAATTCCAAGAATTATGTCTTCATTAATATCTTCAGTGATAATAAAATCATTGGTCAAACAAATATTGTTATTGCAAATATGAGCTTTAGAAAGCTTATAATTAATTTTTAGCAATTCGCCAGTAGCAGCATATAATTTGGAAGTACTTTTCTCTAAGTACTTTGTAGGAACAATACCTTTAACAATGCAATTTCTATCTGCACCACTGTCGAGCAAAGCAATTTTATTAATAACAAAATTCTTACTAACAACAATTTTGATAGGAATATGATGACTCTGGGGTCTAACAGAAGTAATAACGTCGATACCTGGGCTAGAGGTAGTTGCGATATTAGGAGTTGGTTCAGCAGAAAGATCTGTGTTGAAAGGAGGATAATCAAGATTATCCTTTTGTTCTTCATCAGCTTCTTCATTGAAGTCTTGCTTGTCAATCTCCTTTAAGATTTTATCAGCAATGGCATCAGTTTCGACCTTTCCAAGTCTAAACTTAATGTCTCTGATTTCTTCTTTAAGAGTTTTGACTTCAAAATGAAGATCAGATATTGAGGGTTCGGCATTTCTTTCGAACCTGTTCATGATTTGTTTCATGCTGAAGGGTTCAACCTTAGGGCGAGCTTTAGGCTTTTCCTTTTGGTTGAGAATGAGGTTCTTGAGTTCTACAAGATATTTTTTTTCTCGCTTCTTCATTATCAATATGCTCAATAATGTCAAAGAGAGCTTCTTTGGAGTCGTTACTGAGGACTCTAATTTGAGGAATACTTTCACAGACACAGAAAGCTTCTGTGCAGTTACAATCTCTACCGGATTGGCTAGAATCTGAATCGTAGTCAACGTTGATATTTTCTTCGTCGCTATATTCAGCAGAGTTGTTTGAAGAATCAGACAAAGGTTCTTCGAGGATAGAAAAGAGTTTTTCTTTGGTTTCATCATCAATTTCCAGACTGTTGATTCTCTTTTGTTTGCCAGATCTGCATTCATTAGCTCTATGGCCAGTTTTCCCGCATGTCCAACATACATCCTCTTTGGATTTCTTAAATCCTTTTCGTCCTTTTCTTCTTTTTGAAGATTTCTTATATTCCTTATCAGAAGTTCTTCTAGACTTGCTGCGATGAGTTTTCTTGCTATCTTTGCTTTCCTTTCTAAGTTTCCTAGAAGGAGGGGTTAAAGTAACAAATCCGAAGTCTTGGCAGAAACTTCCCAATTCTCTTCTAGACGAAGATTTTTCCTTGTTAAGTTGATGCTTCAACTTAATGTCGGTGCAAAGTTCTAATCCTACAGTGTTTATTACACTAATAAGATCACCATATGTCATTTGATCATAAGGAATTTTTCCATCATTCCTATCTTGGATTTTGGTTCTTACCTTATCGGCAAAGAGAGGAGGGAGACCGCTAACAAATCTTTCTTTCCAAAAGTCTAAGTTACAGTCTTGTCTAATCATAACCTTTTGCATAAAATTATACTTATACCAGGTGAAATCATCTAAAGAAGGACAACTAATATTGTTAAGGATTTGGAGACTCCTATCCTGAAACAATTTTGGTTCTCCTATAAAATGTTTAGCAATGTGGTATAGCAGGGTAGCACATGCATCTTCTTTAACCACTTCAGTTGGAACTTCAGTAGTTCCCTCCATCTTAACTACTATCTCAGTAGCATGAGCTTCATAGATAATTTTCTTAGTTTCTTCTGAAACATAATTATCCCACCAATGTTTAATCATACCAGTAAATCCTGCAACAATCATAGAAGCAGCTTCCTTATCAGATGAATTTCTTATTTTATAAGCTGTGATTGCTATTCCCATCTCGTGGAGCTTGTTGTATATTTGATGTTCTGCAAGACCATCTATGTTCCATTCAGTAATACTACTTCCTTCATGAGAAGAAGTGGAGAGAAAAGCATTTTCCTCATACTGGAGATCAGGGAAGGAAGGTCTTTTATGATAGTTTTTTCGGTTATGAAATCTATCATTGGAGAGTTTTTGGACAAGAAAAGCTTCCCCTTTTAAAATCCTTTCCTCAGAAAAGCCTTCTGTTATTGCTACTAATCTTGATATTAACAAGATTATAGAACAAAACAATTATACTAATCAAATTGTTCATGTCGTTTCTAGACAAATTGAAGACTCCAAAGAAAGAGCCTCTTTTTCAGGAAGGCCAAGCTAGCCCTGGTCTAACAGAAGGCTCGAATTGAGAGCCAAAAGGGTGTAACCATGCTTATGGAGGCCTTAACGGATCGTTTACACACTCCAGTGTCATTAACAATGCCTCATAGGCCACAAACTTACAATTGGCATGATTACAAATCAGCCTGGTTTAATTTCATGTACCTCCGACCAAGACATACTTGGTTTGTCAAATATTGCCCCCAGGTAATTAAATCAATTATTCCTAAATGGTTCTACGAATGGTGGAACATCTTTGGGGGAAATCTGCAGATATTGCCACAACAATTCCACGTCAAGTTCAGTGAGTTTCAGAATAATCCGGAGATTTCTACTCTCCCAGAGTATATTAAATTATGTAAGTTCTTTATTCAGAAAAGAATTTCTTATATTATTTCTTGGAATTTTACCAAGGTAGAAATAGATAAAATCCGTTTCTTAGCTAAAGAGGTTATGATCAAAGGATGGACTCCCAAGCCAGTTGGAAGACCCATCGTTAATACTCCAGTTGTCAGACCTGGTAAAACCAAGATTTCAAAAGAAGAACTCAAAGCTAAGCTTAAAAAAGCTATGGATAATCTTGAAGATTATACAGAAACACAAATCATGCAACTCGTCAGTGATGCAGCATCTTCGGGCAGCAGTAATGGAGACATGTGCGACCTAAAAGGAATTGCACAGTCTTATGTGGACCCTGATTATGAATAGCAACTTGACTCTTCAGAAAAGTAGAGGCCAAAGGTCGGAATTACTTTTCAAAAGGAGACACTTTACTATTCCTAAAAAGGAATCTAATACTTTACTTTTACTTTAAAAGCTAGCCCCCACTCAACCGACAATGGACGGTCAAATAATGTAAAGAGCATCTTCTTACTCTATAAAAGAAGGGACTCTCTCATTAGTGAAGGCATCAGTGATTGTACCCAATACTGAAAACCTCTCTTTTCCTCCCTATGTTTTTAATGCTTCCGCCTGTAGCTCTTTCATGTTGATGTTCATATAAATAAACAGTTTGTAAGTTTTTAAACTCTCTTTGTTAATCTTTCGTATAAATCTTGTCGTATTTTACTAATACAACTTCGGAGGATTACCGCCGATCCGCTCTGATACCAATAACGGATCGGCGGTAATCCTCCGAAGTTGTATTAGTAAAATACGACAAGACTTATACGAAGAACAAAAGAGATTAATAAAAACTCACAGATTTTTATTTATATGAACATCAACATGAAAGAGCTACAGGCGGAAGCATTAAAACATAGGGAGAGAGAGAGAGGTTTTCAGTATTGGGTACAATAACTGATGCCTTCACTAATGAGAGAGTCCCTTCTTTTATAGAGTAAGAAGATGCTCTTTACATTATTTGACCGTCCATTCTAAGTTGAGTGGGGCTAGCTTTTACTTAAAGTAAAAGTAAAGTATTAGATTCCTTTTTAGGAATAGTAAAGTGTCTCCTTTTGAAAAGTAATTCCGACCTTTGGCCTCTACTTTTCTCAAGAGTCAAGTTGCGATTCATAATCAGGGTCCACATAAGACTGTGCAATTCCTTTTAGGTCGCACATGTCTCCATTACTGCTGCCCGAAGATGCTGCATCGCTGATGAGTTGCATGATTTGTGTCTCTGTATAATCTTCAAGTTATCCATAGCTTTTTTAAGCTTAGCTTTGAGTTCTTCTTTTGAAGTCTTGGTTTTACCAGGTCTGACAACTGGAGTATTAACGATGGGTCTTCCAACTGGCTTGGGAGTCCATCCTTTGATCATAACCTCTTTAGCTAAGAAACGGATTTTATCTATTTCTACCTTGGTAAAATTCCAAGAAATAATATAAGAAATTCTTTTCTGAATAAAGAACTTACATAATTTAATATACTCTGGGAGAGTAGAAATCTCCGGATTATTCTGAAACTCACTGAACTTGACGTGGAATTGTTGTGGCAATATCTGCAGATTTCCCCCAAAGATGTTCCACCATTCGTAGAACCATTTAGGAATAATTGATTTAATTACCTGGGGCAATATTTGACAAACCAAGTATGTCTTGGTCGGAGGTACATGAAATTAAACCAGGCTGATTTGTAATCATGCCAATTGTAAGTTTGTGGCCTATGAGGCATTGTTAATGACACTGGAGTGTGTAAATGATCCGTATACCATTCGAACGGAGACAAGATTCTCTTGATTGTGAATCTGGAGTATCTGATGAAGTCAGGGTTTTGATCATCCCTGTTATGTTCAATCTCGATGGATTCGGTATCTACCAAAATAGCTTCATAAAACTTTCTGGTTTTGTAGGAACAGTCTGTATCAACAAAGTTGCCATCCGTGTAGCAGGGCTTGATAAGGGTACTAACTTCAAAGTTTTCAAATTCTCTATCTAAAGCAAGTAGAGGTAACATTTGGGTTGTTACAAAATCAAATTTTTCTTCTTTTGGAATAGAAGTTTGAGTAGGAGTGGGAGTAAGTATTTCAGGCTTAACAGCTTGGGCAAAAGACTCAGGGGTCTTCATAGTATAATTGTCTTTGGTTTGGACATTAGAGCTTGAAGCTCCTGGAGTTAAAGGTCTGTTTGGCCTTAATTGTATCAACTTGGTAGGCTTGGGAGGAGGAGCAGGCAATTTGGGATAGTCTGCCAACATAGTGAATCTATTGTCAAATACCGGTCTTTGTGGGGTTTTTGCCGGTGTCATTGGAGGTAAGACGAATGGTTTCGTCAG
Organism: Solanum appendiculatum; assembly: GCA_018342035.1. Classification (NCBI taxonomy): domain Eukaryota; kingdom Viridiplantae; phylum Streptophyta; class Magnoliopsida; order Solanales; family Solanaceae; genus Solanum; species Solanum appendiculatum. The sequence continues at coordinate 7,679 of JAGDQO010003111.1, read as the reverse complement.
AGGTTTTCCTTCTTTCGAAGGAGTATTAGGCTTGAAAGGCCTCATTCTTTCCCTGTAAAATTCTCTTGTTAGAAAATCAGGTAAAGAGTTATTTTCTCCTTTTATAAAATCTATTTGAAAATCAAAGCTAGATAATAGAGCTTGCCATCTAGCAAATATTTGTTTTGAAACAAGATTTTTTACATCTTTTTGCAAAATTTCTTTAGCTGATTTACAATCAACTCTTAATAAAAATTCTTTATTAATTAAGTCATCTTGAAATTTTGTGATACATAGCACTATAGACAAGATTTCCTTTTTAACAGTGGAATAATTCTTCTGGGCAGAATTCCAGATACCAGAAGTGAACCTAACTAATTGTTCAGGGGATTCTGAGGATTTTCTTTGTTTAAGAATACCTCCATAACCAATATCTGACGCATCGGTTTCTACGATCATAAAGTCATTAGGATTAGGAATACCTAGACATGGAAGACTTTGAACTAATTTCTTAATGGCTATAACTGCCTGAGTTTGTTCAATTCCCCAAGGGATTGGAGTCTTCTTAAGCCTTTTATATAAAGGTTCACAGGTTTGTCTGACTTTTGGTATGAAATCAGCCACATAGTTTAAGCTTCCCAAAAATCTCTGCAATTGGGTTGTGTCAATAATTTCATCAGGGAATTTGGATGAGAACTCGATGGCTCTACAAATAGGTTTATAGCTTCCTTGGTAAAGATCATGACCTAAGAATCTAATCTTAGTTTGAAAAAGCTTAATCTTCTTGGCACTGACTACTAGACCATTTATCTTAACAATCTTAAAGACAGTATTAAGATGCTTGAAATGAGAATCAATATCATCAGAGAAGATAAGCACATCATCAATATAAACAATAGACATGTAGCTATAATTATTGAAAATGTTATTCATAATATTTTGAAATTCAGATGGGGCATTTTTTAACCCAAAAGGCATGACATTCCATTCATATTGTCCAAACGGGACATTGAAAGCAGTTTTATATTTATCTTTATCAGCAATTTGTATTTGCCAAAAACCAGATTTCATATCAAACTTACTATAGACATTAGCCTTATAAGTTCTTTTTAACAAATCTCTTTTATTAGGTATAGGATACCTAATCCATTTTAAAACAGCATTTAAAGGCTTAAATTAATAACGAGTCTAGGTGCTCCTCTTTCTTTTTCAGCACTATTGTTGACATAGAAAGCAGAGCAACTCCAAGGAGATTTAGAAACATTAATAATTTTATTTTTTAATAAATTATCAATTTCTATTTTACAATAATCAAGTAATGCATGATTCATTTGAATAGGTCTAGCCTTAGTAGTAATAGCCTGTTCATTAAATCCATCAATGTAAGGTAAATCCACAATATGCTTTTTTCTTTCCCAGAATGCATTTGGAAAATCAGAGCAAATTTCATTTTCGTATTTTTTATGAAGATTGGATATTTTAACTTCCATCTCCGGGGTTTTTAAAATTTGCTCAATTTTTTTAATTTTTATTTCTTCTTTGAGAAAATTAACATGTTGAGATAAAGAGTTTATTCTAAAAACAGTCTTATCTCTGATAAAATTACTTTCATCTTGGGAAAGAGTTTTGACAAATGGAAAATGTAACTCTTTTCCCAGAATGGAAGTAGTAATACCATTAAGATTAGTAATGAAAGGTTTTATCTGAGAGATAAAAGGAATTCCAAGAATGATGTCTTCATTAATATCTTCAGTGATAATAAAATCATTGGTCAAACAAATATTGTTATTGCAAATATGAGCTTTAGAAAGCTTATAATTAATTTTTAGCAATTCGCCAGTAGCAGAATATAATTTGGAAGTACTTTTCTCTAAGTACTTTGTAGGAACAATACCTTTAACAATGCAATTTCTATCTGCACCACTGTCGAGCAAAGCAATTTTATTAATAACAAAATTCTTACTAACAACAATTTTGATAGGAATATGATGACTCTGGGGTCTAACAGAAGTAATAACGTCGATACCTGGGCTAGAGGTAGTTGCGATATTAGGAGTTGGTTCAGCAGAAAGATCTGTGTTGAAAGGAGGATAATCAAGATTATCCTTTTGTTCTTCATCAGCTTCTTCATTGAAGTCTTGCTTGTCAATCTCCTTTAAGATTTTATCAGCAATGGCATCAGTTTCGACCTTTCCAAGTCTAAACTTAATGTCTCTGATTTCTTCTTTAAGAGTTTTGACTTCTAAATGAAGATCAGATATTGAAGGTTCGGCATTTCTTTCGAACCTGTTCATGATTTGTTTCATGCTGAAGGGTTCAACCATAGGGCGAGCTTTAGGCTTTTCCTTTTGGTTGAGAATGAGGTTCTTGAGTTCTACAAGATATTTTTTTCTCGCTTCTTCATTATCAATATGCTCAATAATGTCAAAGAGAGCTTCTTTGGAGTCGTTACTGAGGACTCTAATTTGAGGAATACTTTCACAGACACAGAAAGCTTCTGTGCAGTTACAATCTCTACCGGATTGGCTAGAATCTGAATCGTAGTCAACGTTGATATTTTCTTCGTCGCTATATTCAGCAGAGTTGTTTGAAGAATCAGACAAAGGTTCTTCGAGGATAGAAAAGAGTTTTTCTTTGGTTTCATCATCAATCTCCAGACTGTTGATTCTCTTTTGTTTGCCAGATCTGCATTCATTAGCTCTATGGCCAGTTTTCCCGCATGTCCAACATACATCCTCTTTGGATTTCTTAAATCCCTTTCGTCCTTTTCTTCTTTTTGAAGATTTCTTATATTCCTTATCAGAAGTTCTTCTAGACTTGCTGCGATGAGTTTTCTTGCTATCTTTGCTTTCCTTTCTAAGTTTCCTAGAAGGAGGGGTTAAAGTAACAAATCCGAAGTCTTGGCAGAAACTTCCCAATTCTCTTCTAGACGAAGATTTTTCCTTTTTAAGTTGATGCTTCAACTTAATGTCGGTGCAAAGTTCTAATCCTACAGTGTTTATTACACTAATAAGATCACCATATGTCATTTGATCATAAGGAATTTTTCCATCATTCCTATCTTGGATTTTGGTTCTTACCTTATCGGCAAAGAGAGGAGGGAGACCGCTAACAAATCTTTCTTTCCAAAAGTCTAAGTTACAGTCTGGTCTAATCATAACCTTTTGCATAAAATTATACTTATACCAGGTGAAATCGTCTAAGGAAGGACAACTAATATTGTTAAGGATTTGGAGACTCCTATCCTGAAACAATTTTGGTTCTCCTATAAAATGTTTGGCAATGTGGTATAGAAGGGTAGCACATGCATCTTCTTTAACCACTTCAGTTGGAACTTCAGTAGTTCCCTCCATCTTAACTACAATCTCAGTAGCATGAGCTTCATAGATAATTTTCTTAGTTTCTTCTGAAACATAATTATCCCACCAATGTTTAATCATACCAGTAAATCCTGCAACAATCATAGAAGCAGCTTCCTTATCAGATGAATTTCTTATTTTATAAGCTGTGATTGCTATTCCCATCTCGTGGAGCTTGTTGTATATTGATGTTCTGCAAGACCATCTATGTTCCATTCAGTAATACTACTTCCTTCATGAGAAGAAGTGGAGAGAAAAGCATTTTCCTCATACTGGAGATCAGGGAAGGAAGGTCTTTAATGATAGTTTTTTCGGTTATGAAATCTATCATTGGAGAGTTTTTGGACAAGATCATCTTTCTCTTTTATGGTAGCAACTTTTTTACCACCAATAACAGATTGACGAAATTCTTCTGTAGTAGGAATGGAAGAGGCTTTCTTATTTTTTCCCGATATAGAGAAATTGGCAAGTTTTTCATTGATTTTATCTAAAATATTGTCAGATATATCAAAGGTATTTTTGAGCTTAGGATAATTTTCTCTGGAAAATTCATTGATTTTGAATATAGGATTTGGGTCTATTTTCTGACTCATGTTTGTAGAAGATAGAGGGACAGGCCTTCCTGAAAAAGAGGCTCTTTCTTTGGAGTCTTCAATTTGTCTAGAAACGACATGAAGAATTTGATTAGTATAATTGTTTTGTTCTATAATCTTGTTAATATCAAGATTAGTAGCAATAACAGAAGGCTTTTCTGAGGAAAGGATTTTAAAGGGGGAAGCTTTTATAATAGTTCCGGAAATAGGGATATTTATTCCTTCAAGAGGAGGAGTACTGCTTTCAACAACCTTGTTTGAAGTAGTATACCATTTATTGATAATGACTTTAAGAGAGTCTTTCTGATTATCAATTTTGCCGGTCATTTCAAACCATTTGAAGAAATCTATTTCACATTGGATTCTTTTCATATCCAACATCCAAGAGTTTGCAAAATTCTCTCTTTCTTTAAGAGTATAAGTAGCCTTATACCAATTTCTGTTGATTTGGTTATGAGGATGAGTCCAAGATTCTTGCAGAGTCTGAGGATTAGGAATAAAATCCTTTTCAGATTTAATCATTTTTAAATGATCAGGTATAGAATCTTTTTGATTTGGAGGTGGTTCCATTTCACTGGCTGTAGGACTACCAGGGATTTCTTGATAAAAAACTTTAGGGACATTTCCCGAAAAATCCACACCAGTAACTTTTCCTTTGTCATTATCTCTACGGATAAGTTTTTCATCTTCATCATCCGCCGGGGTTTTTGAAGAAGAGGGTGGGTGAGGAGCAGTCCTCGAAGGAGCAGATGGCGAATAAGGAGCCATCCTAGCTGGGACAGATGAACAAGACGCTCTTCTAGAAGCAGTTCTGGATAAAGAATTCTCAAGGAATTTTAGATCTATAGAACCATCAGGGTACTGAATTACCCTTTCAATGCGAGATTTCTCTGAATGAGAGGAAAAAGGTTGAGTGATAGCATCAAAATGCCATTCGTCGTTAGACAGAATGTCATTCCAATTTATCAATCTAGGGACGAATATTGAACTATGCTCATGATTGGCCTCCATGAGCATGGTTACACCTTTTTGGCTCTCAATTCGAGCCTTTGGTGCAAGAGTAGTAGACATAAGCAGATAATATACTCTGTAGATAATCGCTATCTCTCGAGTATTGGCTTTGCTATTAAGATTTTTAGTTTTGACATTGAGTGTCAAAGAGTCCATGACATTAGGATCATTAATGTCTATTGAAAAGTTAGGATAGCAATTAAAGTAAACCGGGCCATCGGCTAGATTACTTTGAAGAACACCTAACAGCGAATCATCAAAATTAAGAAATCTGTCATCTCTAAGGAGGACACAAATAGGAATATCTAAGCCTTTCCTAAACAGGGGCTTAACAGCAACTTGCACTAAACCAATATGCAAATAATTGAATTTATTTTTATAACGATTAATATCGTTAGCATTCAACAAACGAATAATTTCAAGAGAATTATTAATAGCAACAGTTGATTCACAAGTTTTAATATTGTGATTAACAAATAAATTAAATTTACCTAAATGATAAATAGCTTTAAAAGGTTCTTCTGGTATATTCCAGTTTTGAAGATCATTTTCAAGCTTAGCAATCTTAGTTGCTTGGGAGGATAAATTAACACTGTTTAAAATATGCTGGTTGGTTTCCATTTTTAAACGATACTGTCTTAAGGACTTATAGACAAAAATGTATTAAAATAGAAACAGATAATTCAAGCATGATCAATCAATAATAATATAAAAATATGCAAAGAGATATTAAAGATCTAGATCTTAGTTTCTAAGGGAGGTTCTCTTGGTTTTACATCTGTTCTTTCTCTAGAGTTATCTTGGCTACGGGATCACCATACAAGGTCTAATGCTCTCCTAGCTTGACGACCTATTCAATTCGGCTAGCCAACGTATGAACCGGGTATTATTCGGTTACCTCACACACTTAGAGAAGAATGAACACCTCACACCAGTTATAGAAACAAGATTAAGAACATAATATCAATTAACATATTAAAATATTAAAATAGATTAATCAAAGCTTAAATAATCAGTTCATAAATTAATATAAATTTTGTCATGCCCCAGACAGTATAAGTACTTAGCTGCTCATGCTAGGTACGTATACTGCCAACTTGGCTCTGATACCAATAACGGATCGGCGGTAATCCTCCGAAGTTGTATTAGTAAAATACGAAGAGATTTGTTAAAAAGAACTTATAAGGCTAATGTCTATAGTAAGTTTGATATGAAATCTGGTTCTAAGAATCTAATCTTAGTTTGAAAAAGCTTAATCTTCTTGGCACTGACTACTAGACCATTTATCTTTACAATCTTAAAGAAAGTATTAAGATGCTTGAAATGAGAATCAATATCATCAGAGAAGATAAGCACATTATCAATATGCTCAATAATGTCAAAGAGAGCTTCTTTGGAGTCGTTACTGAGGACTAGTTCTTCTAGACTTGCTGCGATGAGTTTTCTTGCTATCTTTGCTTTCCTTTCTAATCCGAAGTTGTATTAGTAAAATACGACAAGATTTATACGAAGAACAAAAGAGATTAATAAAAACTCACAGATTTTTATTTATATGAACATCAACATGAAAGAGCTACAGGCGGAAGCATTAAAACATAGGGAGAGAGAGAGAGAGGTGTTCAGTATTGGGTACAATTACTGATGCCTTCACTAATGAGAGAGTCCCTTCTTTTATAGAGTAAGAAGATGCTCTTTACATTATTTGACCGTCCATTGTCGGTTAAGTGGGGCTAGCTTTTTCTTAAAGTAAAAGTAAAGTATTAGATTCCTTTTTAGGAATAGTAAAGTGTCTCCTTTTCCAATAACGGATCGGCGGTAATCCTCCGAAGTTGTATTAGTAAAATACGACAAGATTTATACGAAGAACAAAAGAGATTAATAAAAACTCACAGATTTTTATTTATATGAACATCAACATGAAAGAGCTACAGGCGGAAGCATTAAAACATAGGGAGAGAGAGAGAGAGGTTTTCAGTATTGGGTACAATTACTGATGCCTTCACTAATGAGAGAGTCCCTTCTTTTATAGAGTAAGAAGATGCTCTTTACATTATTTGACCGTCCATTGTCGGTTAAGTGGGGCTAGCTTTTTCTTAAAGTAAAAGTAAAGTATTAGATTCCTTTTTAGGAATAGTAAAGTGTCTCCTTTTGAAAAGTAATTCCGACCTTTGGCCTCTACTTTTCTGAAGAGTCAAGTTGCTATTCATAATCACGGTCCACATAAGACTGTGCAATTCCTTTTAGGTCGCACATGTCTCCATTACTGCTGCCCGAAGATGCTGCATCACTGACGAGTTGCATGATTTGTGTTTCTGTATAATCTTCAAGATTATCCATAGCTTTTTTAAGCTTAGCTTTGAGTTCTTCTTTTGAAGTCTTGGTTTTACCAGGTCTGACAACTGGAGTATTAACGATGGGTCTTCCAACTGGTTTGGGAGTCCATCCTTTGATCATAACCTCTTTAGCTAAGAAACGGATTTTATCTATTTCTACCTTGGTAAAATTCCAAGAAATAATATAAGAAATTCTTTTCTGAATAAAGAACTTACATAATTTAATATACTCTGGGAGAGTAGAAATCTCCGGATTATTCTGAAACTCACTGAACTTGACGTGGAATTGTTGTGGCAATATCTGCAGATTTCCTCCAAAGATGTTCCACCATTCGTAGAACCATTTAGGAATAATTGATTTAATTACATGGGGGCAATATTTGACAAACCAAGTATGTCTTGGT
>JAGDQO010003109.1:0-26481 GCA_018342035.1 Solanum appendiculatum | reverse complement strand
TTATATTAATTTATGAATTGATTATTTAAGCTTTGATTAATCTATTTTAATATTTTAATATGTTAATTGATATTATGTTCTTAATCTTGTTTCTATAACTCGTGTGAGGTGTTCATTCTTCTCTAAGTGTGTGAGGTAACCGAATAATACCCGGTTCATACGTTGGCTAGCCGAATTGAATAGGTCGTCAAGCTAGGAGAGCGTTAGACCTTGTATGGTGATCCCGTAGCCAAGATAACTCTAGAGAAAGAACAGATGTAAAACCAAGAGAACCTCCCTTAGAAACTAAGATCTAGATCTTTAATATCTCTTTACATATTTTTATATTATTATTGATTGATCATGTTTGAATTATCTGTTTCTATTAAAATATAATTTTTGTCTATAAGTCCTTAAGACAGTATCGTTTAAAAATGGAAACCAACCAGCATATTTTAAACAGTGTTAACCTATCTTCTCAAGCAACTAAGATTGCTAAACTTGAAAATGATCTTCAAAACTGGAATATACCAGAAGAACCTTTTAAAGCTATTTATCATTTAGGTAAATTTAATTTATTTATTAATCACAATATTAAAACTTGTGAATCTACTGTTGCTATTAATAATTCTCTTGAAATTATTCGTTTGTTGAATGCTAACGATATTAATCGTTATAAAAATAAATTCAATTATTTGCATATTGGTTTAGTGCAGGTTGCTGTTAAGCCCCTGTTCAGGAAAGGCTTAGATATTCCTATTTGTGTCCTCCTTAGAGATGACAGATTTCTTAATTTTGATGATTCGCTGTTAGGAGTTCTTCAAAGTAATCTAGCTGATGGCCCGGTTTACTTTAATTGTTATCCTAACTTTTCAATAGACATTAATGATCCTAATGTCATGGATTCTTTGACACTCAATGTCAAAACTAAAAATCTTAATAGCAAAGCCAATACTCGATAAATAGCGATTATTTACAGAGTATATTATCGGCTTATGTCTACTACTCTTGCACCAAAGGCTCGAATTGAGAGCCAAAAGGGTGTAACCATGCTTATGGAGGCCAATCATGAGCATAGTTCAATATTCGTCCCTAGATTGATCAATTGGAATGACATTCTGTCTAACGATGAATGGCATTTTGATGCAATCACTCAACCCTTTTCCTCTCATTCAGAGAAATCTCGTATTGAAAGGGTAATTCAATACCCTGATGGTTCTATAGATTTAAAATTCCTTGAGAATTCCTTATCCAGAACTGCTTCTAGAAGAGCGTCTTGTTCGTCTGTCCCAGCTAGGATGGCTCCTTATTCTCCATCTGCTCCTTCGAGGACTGCTCCTCACCCACCCTCTTCTTCAAAAACCCCGGAGGATGACGAAGATGAAGAAAAACTTGTTCGTAGAAACAATGACAAGGGAAAAGTTACTGGTGTGGATTTCTCGGGAAATGTCCCTAAGGTTTATTATCAAGAAATCCCTGGTAGTCCTACAGCCAGTGAAATGGAACCACCTCCAAATCGAAAAGATTCTGTACCTGATCATTTAAAGATGATCAAATCTGAAAAGGATTTTATTCCTAATCCTCAGACTCTGCAAGAATCATGGACTCATCCTAATAACCAAATCAACAGAGATTGGTATAAGGATACTTATACTCTCAAAGAAAGAGAGAATTTTGCAAACTCTTGGATGATTGATATGAAAAGAATTGGTTGCGAAATAGACTTCTTTAAGTGGTTTGAAATGACGGGAAAAATTGATAATCAAAAAGATTCTCTTAAAGTCATTATCAACAAATGGTACACTACTTCAAACAAAGTGATTGAAGATGTTACTCCTCCTCTTGAAGGAATAAATATCCCGATTTCTGGAACTATTATAAAAGCTTCTCCTTTCAAAATCCTCTCCGAAGAAAAACCTTCTGTCCTTGCTACCAATCTTGAAATCAACAAGATTATAGAACAGAATAATTATACAAATCAAATTCTTCATGTCGTTTCTAGACAAATTGAAGATTCCAAAGAAAGAGCCTCTTTTTCAGGAAGGCCTGTCCCTCTATCTTCTACCCAAAGCAGTCAGAAAATAGACCCAAACCCTATATTCAAAATCAATGAATTTTCCCGAGAAAATTATCCTAAACTCAAAAATACCTTTGATATTTCTGACAATATATTGGATAAAATTAATGAGAAACTAGCCAATTTCTCTATATCTAAAAAAAGAGCTGCTTACAGAGCTTCTACCAGCACCAGTGGTAACATTCTTTCTACTATCAAGGAAAATATAATACAAAAACTTTCCAATGATAGATATCATAACCGAAAGAACTATCATAAAAGACCTTCTTTCCCAGACCTTCAATATGAGGAAAACGCTTTTTTATCCACTTCTTCTAATGAAGGAAGTAGTATTACTGAATGGAATATTGATGGTTTAGCAGAACATCAGATTTATAATAAGCTCCACGAGATGGGGATAGCTATAACAGCTTATAAAATAAGAAATTCTTCTGATAGGGAAGCTGCTTCAATGATCGTGGCAGGATTCACTGGAATGCTTAAACATTGGTGGGATAATTATGTTTCTGAAGAAACTAAAGGAATTATCTACAATACTCAAGCTACTGAAATTGTTATTAAAATGGAAGGAACTAATGAAGTTCCTACAGAAGTTTTTAAAGAAGATGCTTGTGCTACACTTCTTTATCACATAGCAAAGCATTTTATTGGAGAACCCAAGCTATTTCAGGATAGGAGTCTCCAAATCCTCAACAATATCAGTTGTCCCTCTTTAGATGATGTTACCTGGTATAAATACAATTTTATGCAGAAGGTAATGATTAGACCAGATTGTCATTTAGACTTCTGGGAAGAAAGATTTGTGAGCGGACTTCCACCTCTCTTTGCTGACAAAGTTAGAACTAAGATTCAAGATAGGAATGAAGGAAAAATTCCTTATGACCAGATGACTTATGGAGATCTTATTAGTGTTATAAACACTGTTGGACTAGAACTTTGTACAGATATTAAGTTGAAACATCAACTTAAAAAAGAAAAATCCTCGTCAAGGAGAGAATTAGGAAGTTTCTGTCAAGACTTCGGGTTTGTTTCTCTAACACCTCCTTCAAGAAAAATCAGGAAGGAGAACAAAGAAAATAAGAAAACTCATCGTAGTAAGTCTAGAAGAACTTCTGAAAAGGATTACAAAAAATCTTCTAAAAGAAGGAAAAAGCATAAAGGATTTAAGAAATCCAAAGAGGATGTATGTTGGACTTGTGGAAAATCTGGCCATAGAGCGAGTGAATGCAGGTCAGGTAAACAGAAGAAGATCAACAGTCTTGAAATAGACAAAGCAACCAAAGAAAAGCTTTTTTCAATTCTTGAAGAACCTTTATCCGATTCTTCAAATAATTCTGCTGAATATAGCGACGAAGAAGATATCAACGTCAATTATGATTCAGATTCTAGCCAATCGGGAAAAAACTGCAACTGCACAGAGGCTTTCTGTGTTTGTGATGATATTCCTCAAATCAGAGTCATTAGCAACGACTCTAAAGAAGCTCTCTTCGACATTATTGAACATATTGATAATGAAGAAGCTAGGAGAAAATATCTTATAGAACTCAAGAATATTATTCTCAACCAAAAAGAAAAGCCCAAAGCTCGTACTATGGTTGAACCTTTCAGCATGAAGCAAATCATGAATAGGTTTGAAAGAAATGCCGAACCTACTATTTCTGATCTTCATCATGAAGTCAAAACTCTTAAAGAGGAAATCAAAGACATTAAAATCAGACTTGGGAAAGTCGAAACCGATGTCATTACTGATAAAATTCTCAAAGAGATTGACAAACAGAATCTTGATGAAGAAACTGAAGATATCCCTGAAAAGGATAATTTAGATTATCCTCCTTTCAATATTGATCTTTCTGCTACACCTACTCCTAATATCGCGACTACCTCTTGTCCAGGTATCGATGTTATTACTTCTGTTAGACCTCAGAGTCATCATATACCTATTAAGATTGTTGTCAATAAAGATTTTATTATTAATAAAATTGCTTTGCTTGACAGTGGTGCAGATCGAAATTGCATTGTTAAAGGTATTGTTCCTACTAAGTACTTAGAAAAAAGTACTTCCAAATTATATTCTGCTACTGGTGAGTTGCTCAAAATTAATTATAAGCTTTCTAAAGCTCATATTTGTAACAATAATGTTTGTTTAACAAATGATTTCATTATTACTGAAGATATTAATGAAGATATTATTCTTGGAATACCTTTAATCACTCAGATAAAACCGGTAATTCAACAATATGCCTTTTTCTTTCCCAAAAAGCATTAGGAAAATCAGAGCAAATTTCTTCTTCAAATTTTTTGTGAAGATTGGATATTTTAGTAACCATCTCCGGGGTTTTTAAAATTTGCTCAATTTTTTTAATTTTAATTTCTTCTTTGAGAAAATTAACATGCTGAGATAAAGAGTTTATTCGAAAAACCGTTTTTTCTCTGATAAAATTACTTTCATCTTGGGAAAGAGTTTTAACAAAAGGAAAATGTAATTCTTTTCCCAGAATGGAAGTAGTAATACCACTTAAATTAGTGACAAAAGGTTTTATCTGAGTGATAAAAGGTATTCCAAGAATAATATCTTCATTAATATCTTCAGTAATAATAAAATCATTTGTTAAACAAATATTATTGTTACAAATATGAGCTTTAGAAAGTTTCTGCCAAGACTTCGGATTTGTTACTTTAACCCCTCCTTCTAGGAAACTTAGAAAGGAAAGCAAAGATAGCAAGAAAACTCATCGCAGCAAGTCTAGAAGAACTTCTGATAAGGAATATAAGAAATCTTCAAAAAGAAGAAAAGGACGAAAAGGATTTAAGAAATCCAAAGAGGATGTATGTTGGACATGCGGGAAAACTGGCCATAGAGCTAATGAATGCAGATCTGGCAAACAAAAGAGAATCAACAGTCTGGAAATTGATGATGAAACCAAAGAAAAACTCTTTTCTATCCTCGAAGAACCTTTGTCTGATTCTTCAAACAACTCTGCTGAATATAGCGACGAAGAAAATATCAACGTTGACTACGATTCAGATTCTAGCCAATCCGGTAGAGATTGTAACTGCACAGAAGCTTTCTGTGTCTGTGAAAGTATTCCTCAAATTAGAGTCCTCAGTAACGACTCCAAAGAAGCTCTCTTTGACATTATTGAGCATATTGATAATGAAGAAGCGAGAAAAAAATATCTTGTAGAACTCAAGAACCTCATTCTCAACCAAAAGGAAAAGCCTAAAGCTCGCCCTATGGTTGAACCCTTCAGCATGAAACAAATCATGAACAGGTTCGAAAGAAATGCCGAACCCTCAATATCTGATCTTCATTTTGAAGTCAAAACTCTTAAAGAAGAAATCAGAGACATTAAGTTTAGACTTGGAAAGGTCGAAACTGATGCCATTGCTGATAAAATCTTAAAGGAGATTGACAAGCAAGACTTCAATGAAGAAGCTGATGAAGAACAAAAGGATAATCTTGATTATCCTCCTTTCAACACAGATCTTTCTGCTGAACCAACTCCTAATATCGCAACTACCTCTAGCCCAGGTATCGACGTTATTACTTCTGTTAGACCCCAGAGTCATCATATTCCTATCAAAATTGTTGTTAGTAAGAATTTTGTTATTAATAAAATTGCTTTGCTCGACAGTGGTGCAGATAGAAATTGCATTGTTAAGGGTATTGTTCCTACAAAGTACTTAGAGAAAAGTACTTCCAAATTATATTCTGCTACTGGCGAATTGCTAAAAATTAATTATAAGCTTTCTAAAGCTCATATTTGCAATAACAATATTTGTTTGACCAATGATTTTATTATCACTGAAGATATTAATGAAGACATCATTCTTGGAATTCCTTTTATCTCTCAGATAAAACCTTTCATTACTAATCTTAATGGTATTACTACTTCCATTCTGGGAAAAGAGTTACATTTTCCATTTGTCAAAACTCTTTCCCAAGATGAAAGTAATTTTATCAGAGATAAGACTGTTTTTAGAATAAACTCTTTATCTCAACATGTTAATTTTCTCAAAGAAGAAATAAAAATTAAAAAAATTGAGCAAATTTTAAAAACCCCGGAGATAGAAGTTAAAATATCCAATCTTCATAAAAAATTCGAAAATGAAATTTGCTCTGATTTTCCAAATGCATTCTGGGAAAGAAAAAAGCATATTGTGGATTTGCCTTACATTGATGGATTTAATGAACAGGCTATTACTACTAAGGCTAGACCTATTCAAATGAATCATGAATTACTTGATTATTGTAAAATAGAAATTGATAATTTATTAAAAAATAAAATTATTAATGTATCTAAATCTCCTTGGAGTTGCTCTGCTTTCTATGTCAACAATAGTGCTGAAAAAGAAAGAGGAGCACCTAGACTCGTTATTAATTATAAGCCTTTAAATGCTGTTTTAAAATGGATTAGGTATCCTATACCTAATAAAAGAGATTTGTTAAAAAGAACTTATAAGGCTAATGTCTATAGTAAGTTTGATATGAAATCTGGTTTTTGGCAAATACAAATTGCTGATAAAGATAAATATAAAACTGCTTTCAATGTCCCGTTTGGACAATATGAATGGAATGTCATGCCTTTTGGGTTAAAAAATGCCCCATCTGAATTTCAAAATATTATGAATAACATTTTCAATAATTATAGCTACATGTCTATTGTTTATATTGATGATGTGCTTATCTTCTCTGATGATATTGATTCTCATTTCAAGCATCTTAATACTTTCTTTAAGATTGTTAAGATAAATGGTCTAGTAGTCAGTGCCAAGAAGATTAAGCTTTTTCAAACTAAGATTAGATTCTTAGGTCATGATCTTTATCAAGGAAGTTATAAACCTATTTGTAGAGCCATCGAGTTCTCATCCAAATTCCCTGATGAAATTATTGACAAAACCCAATTGCAGAGATTTTTGGGAAGCTTAAACTATGTGGCTGATTTCATACCAAAAGTCAGACAAACCTGTGAACCTTTATATAAAAGGCTTAAGAAGACTCCAATTCCTTGGGGAATTGAACAAACTCAGGCTGTTATAGCCATTAAGAAATTAGTTCAAAGTCTTCCATGTCTAGGTATTCCTAATCCTAATGACTTTATGATCGTAGAAACCGATGCGTCAGATATTGGTTATGGAGGTATTCTTAAACAAAGAAAATCCTTAGAATCCCCTGAACAATTAGTTAGGTTCACTTCTGGAATCTGGAATTCTGCCCAGAAGAATTATTCCACTGTTAAAAAGGAAATCTTGTCTATAGTGCTATGTATCACAAAATTTCAAGATGACTTAATTAATAAAGAATTTTTATTAAGAGTTGATTGTAAATCAGCTAAAGAAATTTTACAAAAAGATGTAAAAAATCTTGTTTCAAAACAAATATTTGCTAGATGGCAAGCTCTATTATCTAGCTTTGATTTTCAAATAGATTTTATAAAAGGAGAAAATAACTCTTTACCTGATTTTCTAACAAGAGAATTTTTACAGGGAAAAAATGAGGCCTTTCAAGCCTAATACTCCTTCGAAAGAAGGAAAACCTCTGACGAAACCATTCGTCTTACCTCCAATGACACCGGCAAAACCCCACAAAGACCGGTATTTGACAATAGATTCACTATGTTGGCAGACTATCCCAAATTGCCTGCTCCTCCTCCCAATCCTACCAAGTTGATACAATTAAGGCCAAACAGACCTTTAACTCCAGGAGCTTCAAGCTCTAATATCCAAACCAAAGACAATTATACTATGAAGACCCCTGAGTCTTTTGCCCAAGCTGTTAAGCCTGAAATACTTACTCCCACTCCTACTCAAACTTCTATTCCAAAAGAAGAAAAATTTGATTTTGTAACAACCCAAATGTTACCTCTACTTGCTTTAGATAGAGAATTTGAAAACTTTGAAGTTAGTACCCTTATCAAGCCCTGCTACACGGATGGCAACTTTGTTGATACAGACTGTTCCTACAAAACCAGAAAGTTTTATGAAGCTATTTTGGTAGATACCGAATCCATCGAGATTGAACATAACAGGGATGATCAAAACCCTGACTTCATCAGATACTCCAGATTCACAATCAAGAGAATCTTGTCTCCGTTCGAATGGTATACGGATCATTTACACACTCCAGTGTCATTAACAATGCCTCATAGGCCACAAACTTACAATTGGCATGATTACAAATCAGCCTGGTTTAATTTCATGTACCTCCGACCAAGACATACTTGGTTTGTCAAATATTGCCCCCAGGTAATTAAATCAATTATTCCTAAATGGTTCTACGAATGGTGGAACATCTTTGGGGGAAATCTGCAGATATTGCCACAACAATTCCACGTCAAGTTCAGTGAGTTTCAGAATAATCCGGAGATTTCTACTCTCCCAGAGTATATTAAATTATGTAAGTTCTTTATTCAGAAAAGAATTTCTTATATTATTTCTTGGAATTTTACCAAGGTAGAAATAGATAAAATCCGTTTCTTAGCTAAAGAGGTTATGATCAAAGGATGGACTCCCAAGCCAGTTGGAAGACCCATCGTTAATACTCCAGTTGTCAGACCTGGTAAAACCAAGACTTCAAAAGAAGAACTCAAAGCTAAGCTTAAAAAAGCTATGGATAATCTTGAAGATTATACAGAAACACAAATCATGCAACTCGTCAGTGATGCAGCATCTTCGGGCAGCAGTAATGGAGACATGTGCGACCAACAGACCTATTCAAATGAATCATGAATTACTTGATTATTGTAAAATAGAAATTGATAATTTATTAAAAAATAAAAGATTTTGAAAGGAGAAGCTTTTATAATAGTTCCAGAAATCGGGATATTTATTCCTTCAAGAGGAGGAGTAACATCTTCAATCACTTTGTTTGAAGTAGTGTACCATTTGTTGATAATGACTTTAAGAGAATCTTTTTGATTATCAATTTTTCCCGTCATTTCAAACCACTTAAAGAAGTCTATTTCGCAACCAATTCTTTTCATATCAATCATCCAAGAGTTTGCAAGTCTTCATTGTATAATTGTCTTTAGTCTGGACATTAGAACATTCTCATTTCAAGCATCTTAATACTTTCTTTAAGATTGTTAAGATAAATGGTCTAGTAGTCAGTGCCAAGAAGATTAAGCCGATAATATACTCTGTAAATAATCGCTATTTCTCGAGTGTTGGCTTTGCTATTAAGATTTTTAGTTTTGACATTGAGTGTCAAAGAGTCAAACTCTTTCCCAAGATGAAAGTAATTTTATCAGAGATAAGACTGTTTTTAGAATAAACTCTTTATCTCAACATGTTAATTTTCTCAAAGAAGAAATAAAAATTAAAAAAATTGAGCAAATTTTAAAAACCCCGGAGATAGAAGTTAAAATATCCAATCTTCATAAAAAATTCGAAAATAGACGAATGGTTTCGCCATAGGTTTTCCTTCTTTTAGAAGATTTTTTGTAATCCTTTTCAGAAGTTCTTCTAGACTTACTACGATGAGTTTTCTTATTTTCTTTGTTCTCCTTCCTGATTTTTCTTGAAGGAGGTGTTAGAGAAACAAACCCGAAGTCTTGACAGAAACTTCCTAATTCTCTCTTGACGAGGATTTTTCTTTTTTAAGTTGATGTTTCAACTTAATATCTGTACAAAGTTCTAATCCAACAGTGTTTATAACACTAATAAGATCTCCATAAGTCATCTGGTCATAAGGAATTTTTCCTTCATTCCTATCTTGAATCTTAGTTCTAACTTTGTCAGCAAAGAGGTGGAAGTCCGCTCACAAATCTTTCTTTCCAGAAGTCTAAATGACAATCTGGTCTAATCATTACCTTCTGCATAAAATTGTATTTATACCAGGTAAAATCATCTAAAGAGGGACAACTGATATTGTTGAGGATTTGGAGACTCCTATCCTGAAATAGCTTGGGTTCTCCAATAAAATGCTTTGCTATGTGATAAAGAAGTGTAGCACAAGCATCTTCTTTAAAAACTTCTGTAGGAACTTCATTAGTTCCTTCCATTTTAATAACAATTTCAGTAGCTTGAGTATTGTAGATAATTCCTTTAGTTTCTTCAGAAACATAATTATCCCACCAATGTTTAAGCATTCCAGTGAATCCTGCCACGATCATTGAAGCAGCTTCCCTATCAGAAGGGTACCTAATCCATTTTAAAACAGCATTCAAAGGTTTAGAAATGCCGAACCCATCAATGTAAGGCAAATCCACAATATGGACGGTCAAATAATGTAAAGAGCATCTTCTTACTCTATAAAAGAAGGGACTAATATCCCTGGTAGTCCTACAGCCAGTGAAATGGAACCACCTCCAAATCGAAAGGATTCTGTACCTGATCATTTAAAGATGATCAAATCTGAAAAGGATTTTATTCCTAATCCTCAGACTCTGCAAGAATCATGGACTCATCCTAATAACCAAATCAACAGAGATTGGTATAAGGATACTTATACTCTCAAAGAAAGAGAGAATTTTGCAAACTCTTGGATGATTGATATGAAAAGAATTGGTTGCGAAATAGACTTCTTTAAGTGGTTTGAAATGACGGGAAAAATTGATAATCAAAAAGATTCTCTTAAAGTCATTATCAACAAATGGTACACTACTTCAAACAAAGTGATTGAAGATGTTACTCCTCCTCTTGAAGGAATAAATATCCCGATTTCTGGAACTATTATAAAAGCTTCTCCTTTCAAAATCCTCTCCGAAGAAAAACCTTCTGTCCTTGCTACCAATCTTGAAATCAACAAGATTATAGAACAGAATAATTATACAAATCAAATTCTTCATGTCGTTTCTAGACAAATTGAAGATTCCAAAGAAAGAGCCTCTTTTTCAGGAAGGCCTGTCCCTCTATCTTCTACCCAAAGCAGTCAGAAAATAGACCCAAACCCTATATTCAAAATCAATGAATTTTCCCGAGAAAATTATCCTAAACTCAAAAATACCTTTGATATTTCTGACAATATTTTGGATAAAATTAATGAGAAACTAGCCAATTTCTCTATATCTAAAAAAAGAGCTGCTTACAGAGCTTCTACCAGCACCAGTGGTAACATTCTTTCTACTATCAAGGAAAATATTATACAAAAACTTTCCAATGATAGATATCATAACCGAAAGAACTATCATAAAAGACCTTCTTTCCCAGACCTTCAATATGAGGAAAACGCTTTTTTATCCACTTCTTCTCATGAAGGAAGTAGTATTACTGAATGGAATATTGATGGTTTAGCAGAACATCAGATTTATAATAAGCTCCACGAGATGGGGATAGCTATAACAGCTTATAAAATAAGAAATTCTTCTGATAGGGAAGCTGCTTCAATGATCGTGGCAGGATTCACTGGAATGCTTAAACATTGGTGGGATAATTATGTTTCTGAAGAAACTAAAGGAATTATCTACAATACTCAAGCTACTGAAATTGTTATTAAAATGGAAGGAACTAATGAAGTTCCTACAGAAGTTTTAAAGAAGATGCTTGTGCTACACTTCTTTATCACATAGCAAAGCATTTTATTGGAGAACCCAAGCTATTTCAGGATAGGAGTCTCCAAATCCTCAACAATATCAGTTGTCCCTCTTTAGATGATTTTACCTGGTATAAATACAATTTTATGCAGAAGGTAATGATTAGACCAGATTGTCATTTAGACTTCTGGAAAGAAAGATTTGTTAGCGGACTTCCACCTCTCTTTGCTGACAAAGTTAGAACTAAGATTCAAGATAGGAATGAAGGAAAAATTCCTTATGACCAGATGACTTATGGAGATCTTATTAGTGTTATAAACACTGTTGGATTAGAACTTTGTACAGATATTAAGTTGAAACATCAACTTAAAAAAGAAAAATCCTCGTCAAGGAGAGAATTAGGAAGTTTCTGTCAAGACTTCGGGTTTGTTTCTCTAACACCTCCTTCAAGAAAAATCAGGAAGGAGAACAAAGAAAATAAGAAAACTCATCGTAGTAAGTCTAGAAGAACTTCTGAAAAGGATTACAAAAAATCTTCTAAAAGAAGGAAAAAGCATAAAGGATTTAAGAAATCCAAAGAGGATGTATGTTGGACTTGTGGAAAATCTGGCCATAGAGCGAGTGAATGCAGGTCAGGTAAACAGAAGAAGATCAACAGTCTTGAAATAGACGAAGCAACCAAAGAAAAGCTTTTTTCAATTCTTGAAGAACCTTTATCCGATTCTTCAAATAATTCTGCTGAATATAGCGATGAAGAAGATATCAACGTCAATTATGATTCAGATTCTAGCCAAT
Source organism: Solanum appendiculatum (assembly GCA_018342035.1). NCBI lineage: Eukaryota > Viridiplantae > Streptophyta > Magnoliopsida > Solanales > Solanaceae > Solanum > Solanum appendiculatum. The sequence goes on along the minus strand of JAGDQO010003109.1, from coordinate 14,157 downwards.
CGGGAAAAAACTGCAACTGCACAGAGGCTTTCTGTGTTTGTGATGATATTCCTCAAATCAGAGTCATTAGCAACGACTCTAAAGAAGCTCTCTTCGACATTATTGAACATATTGATAATGAAGAAGCTAGGAGAAAATATCTTATAGAACTCAAGAATATTATTCTCAAATAATCAATTCATAAATTAATATAAATTTTGTCATGCCCTAGACAGTATCGTTTAAAAATGGAAACCAACCAGCATATTTTAAACAGTGTTAATTTATCCTCCCAAGCAACTAAGATTGCTAAGCTTGAAAATGATCTTCAAAACTGGAATATACCAGAAGAACCTTTTAAAGCTATTTATCATTTAGGTAAATTTAATTTATTTGTTAATCACAATATTAAAACTTGTGAATCAACTGTTGCTATTAATAATTCTCTTGAAATTATTCGTTTGTTGAATGCTAACGATATTAATCGTTATAAAAATAAATTCAATTATTTGCATATTGGTTTAGTGCAGGTTGCTGTTAAGCCCCTGTTCAGGAAAGGCTTAGATATTCCTATTTGTGTCCTCCTTAGAGATGACAGATTTCTTAATTTTGATGATTCGCTGTTAGGTGTTCTTCAAAGTAATCTAGCCGATGGCCCGGTTTACTTTAATTGTTATCCTAACTTTTCAATAGACATTAATGATCCTAATGTCATGGACTCTTTGACACTCAATGTCAAAACTAAAAATCTTAATAGCAAAGCCAACACTCGAGAAATAGCGATTATTTACAGAGTATATTATCGGCTTATGTCTACTACTCTTGCACCAAAGGCTCGAATTGAGAGCCAAAAGGGTGTAACAATGCTCATGGAGGCCAATCATGAGCATAGTTCAATATTCGTTCCTAGATTGATCAATTGGAATGACATTCTGTCTAACGACGAATGGCATTTTGATGCTATCACTCAACCTTTTTCCTCTCATTCAGAGAAATCTCGCATTGAAAGGGTAATTCAATACCCTGATGGTTCTATAGATCTAAAATTCCTTGAGAATTCTTTATCCAGAACTGCTTCTAGAAGAGCGTCTTGTTCGTCTGTCCCAGCTAGGATGGCTCCTTATTCGCCATCTGCTCCTTCGAGGACTGCTCCTCACCCACCCTCTTCTTCAAAAACCCCGGAGGATGATGAAGATGAAAAACTTATCCGTAGAGATAATGACAAAGGAAAAGTTACTGGTGTGGATTTTTCGGGAAATGTCCCTAAAGTTTTTTATCAAGAAATCCCTGGTAGTCCTACAGCCAGTGAAATGGAACCACCTCCAAATCAAAAAGATTCTATACCTGATCATTTAAAAATGATCAAATCTGAAAAGGATTTTATTCCTAATCCTCAGACTCTGCAAGAATCTTGGACTCATCCTCATAACCAAATCAACAGAGATTGGTATAAGGCTACTTATACTCTCAAAGAAAGAGAGAATTTTGCAAACTCTTGGATGTTGGATATGAAAAGAATCCAATGTGAAATAGATTTCTTCAAATGGTTTGAAATGACCGGCAAAATTGATAATCAGAAAGACTCTCTTAAAGTCATTATCAATAAATGGTATACTGCTTCAAACAAGGTTGTTGAAAGCATTACTCCTCCTCTTGAAGGAATAAATATCCCTATTTCCGGAACTATTATAAAAGCTTCCCCTTTTAAAATCCTTTCCTCAGAAAAGCCTTCTGTTATTGCTACTAATCTTGATATTAACAAGATTATAGAACAAAACAATTATACTAATCAAATTCTTCATGTCGTTTCTAGACAAATTGAAGACTCCAAAGAAAGAGCCTCTTTTTCAGGAAGGCCTGTCCCTCTATCTTCTACAAACATGAGTCAGAAAATAGACCCAAATCTTATATTCAAAATCAATGAATTTTCCAGAGAAAATTATCCTAAGCTCAAAAATACCTTTGATATATCTGACAATATTTTAGATAAAATCAATGAAAAACTTGCCAATTTCTCTATATCAGGAAAAAATAAGAAAGCCTCTTCCATCCCTACTACAGAAGAATTTCGTCAATCCGTTATTGGTGGTAAAAAAGTTGCTACCATAAAAGAGAAAGATGATCTTGTCCAAAAACTCTCCAATGATAGATTTCATAACCGAAAAAACTATCATAAAAGACCTTCCTTCCCTGATCTCCAGTATGAGGAAAATGCTTTTCTCTCCACTTCTTCTCATGAAGGAAGTAGTATTACTGAATGGAACATAGATGGTCTTGCAGAACATCAAATATACAACAAGCTCCACGAGATGGGAATAGCAATCACAGCTTATAAAATAAGAAATTCATCTGATAAGGAAGCTGCTTCTATGATTGTTGCAGGATTTACTGGTATGATTAAACATTGGTGGGATAATTATGTTTCAGAAGAAACTAAGAAAATTATCTATGAAGCTCATGCTACTGAGATAGTAGTTAAGATGGAGGGAACTACTGAAGTTCCAACTGAAGGGGTTAAAGAAGATGCATGTGCTACCCTTCTATACCACATTGCCAAACATTTTATAGGAGAACCAAAATTGTTTCAGGATAGGAGTCTCCAAATCCTTAACAATATTAGTTGTCCTTCCTTAGACGATTTTACCTGGTATAAGTATAATTTTATGCAAAAGGTTATGATTAGACCAGACTGTAACTTAGACTTTTGGAAAGAAAGATTTGTTAGCGGTCTCCCTTCTCTCTTTGCCGATAAGGTAAGAACCAAAATCCAAGATAGGAATGATGGAAAAATTCCTTATGATCAAATGACATATGGTGATCTTATTAGTGTAATAAACACTGTAGGATTAGAACTTTGCACCGACATTAAGTTGAAGCATCAACTTAAAAAGGAAAAATCTTCGTCTAGAAGAGAATTGGGAAGTTTCTGCCAAGACTTCGGATTTGTTACTTTAACCCCTCCTTCTAGGAAACTTAGAAAGGAAAGCAAAGATAGCAAGAAAACTCATCGCAGCAAGTCTAGAAGAACTTCTGATAAGGAATATAAGAAATCTTCAAAAAGAAGAAAAGGACGAAAAGGATTTAAGAAATCCAAAGAGGATGTATGTTGGACATGCGGGAAAACTGGCCATAGAGCTAATGAATGCAGATCTGGCAAACAAAAGAGAATCAACAGTCTGGAGATTGATGATGAAACAAAAGAAAAACTCTTTTCTATCCTCGAAGAACCTTTGTCTGATTCTTCAAACAACTCTGCTGAATATAGCGACGAAGAAAATATCAACGTTGACTACGATTCAGATTCTAGCCAATCCGGTAGAGATTGTAACTGCACAGAAGCTTTCTGTGTCTGTGAAAGTATTCCTCAAATTAGAGTCCTCAGTAACGACTCCAAAGAAGCTCTCTTTGACATTATTGAGCATATTGATAATGAAGAAGCGAGAAAAAAATATCTTGTAGAACTCAAGAACCTCATTCTCAACCAAAAGGAAAAGCCTAACGCTCGCCCTATGGTTGAACCCTTCAGCATGAAACAAATCATGAACAGGTTCGAAAGAAATGCCGAACCCTCAATATCTGATCTTCATTTTGAAGTCAAAACTCTTAAAGAAGAAATCAGAGACATTAAGTTTAGACTTGGAAAGGTCGAAACTGATGCCATTGCTGATAAAATCTTAAAGGAGATTGACAAGCAAGACTTCAATGAAGAAGCTGATGAAGAACAAAAGGATAATCTTGATTATCCTCCTTTCAACACAGATCTTTCTGCTGAACCAACTCCTAATATCGCAACTACCTCTAGCCCAGGTATCGACGTTATTACTTCTGTTAGACCCCAGAGTCATCATATTCCTATCAAAATTGTTGTTAGTAAGAATTTTGTTATTAATAAAATTGCTTTGCTCGACAGTGGTGCAGATAGAAATTGCATTGTTAAAGGTATTGTTCCTACAAAGTACTTAGAGAAAAGTACTTCCAAATTATATTCTGCTACTGGCGAATTGCTAAAAATTAATTATAAGCTTTCTAAAGCTCATATTTGCAATAACAATATTTGTTTGACCAATGATTTTATTATCACTGAAGATATTAATGAAGACATCATTCTTGGAATTCCTTTTATCTCTCAGATAAAACCTTTCATTACTAATCTTAATGGTATTACTACTTCCATTCTGGGAAAAGAGTTACATTTTCCATTTGTCAAAACTCTTTCCCAAGATGAAAGTAATTTTATCAGAGATAAGACTGTTTTTAGAATAAACTCTTTATCTCAACATGTTAATTTTCTCAAAGAAGAAATAAAAATTAAAAAAATTGAGCAAATTTTAAAAACCCCGGAGATGGAAGTTAAAATATCCAATCTTCATAAAAAATTCGAAAATGAAATTTGCTCTGATTTTCCAAATGCATTCTGGGAAAGAAAAAAGCATATTGTGGATTTACCTTACATTGATGGATTTAATGAACAGGCTATTACTACTAAGGCTAGACCTATTCAAATGAATCATGAATTACTTGATTATTGTAAAATAGAAATTGATAATTTATTAAAAAATAAAATTATTAATGTATCTAAATCTCCTTGGAGTTGCTCTGCTTTCTATGTCAACAATAGTGCTGAAAAAGAAAGAGGAGCACCTAGACTCGTTATTAATTATAAGCCTTTAAATGCTGTTTTAAAATGGATTAGGTATCCTATACCTAATAAAAGAGATTTGTTAAAAAGAACTTATAAGGCTAATGTCTATAGTAAGTTTGATATGAAATCTGGTTTTTGGCAAATACAAATTGCTGATAAAGATAAATATAAAACTGCTTTCAATGTCCCGTTTGGACAATATGAATGGAATGTCATGCCTTTTGGGTTAAAAAATGCCCCATCTGAATTTCAAAATATTATGAATAACATTTTCAATAATTATAGCTACATGTCTATTGTTTATATTGATGATGTGCTTATCTTCTCTGATGATATTGATTCTCATTTCAAGCATCTTAATACTTTCTTTAAGATTGTTAAGATAAATGGTCTAGTAGTCAGTGCCAAGAAGATTAAGCTTTTTCAAACTAAGATTAGATTCTTAGGTCATGATCTTTACCAAGGAAGCTATAAACCTATTTGTAGAGCCATCGAGTTCTCATCCAAATTCCCTGATGAAATTATTGACACAACCCAATTGCAGAGATTTTTGGGAAGCTTAAACTATGTGGCTGATTTCATACCAAAAGTCAGACAAACCTGTGAACCTTTATATAAAAGGCTTAAGAAGACTCCAATCCCTTGGGGAATTGAACAAACTCAGGCAGTTATAGCCATTAAGAAATTAGTTCAAAGTCTTCCATGTCTAGGTATTCCTAATCCTAATGACTTTATGATCGTAGAAACCGATGCGTCAGATATTGGTTATGGAGGTATTCTTAAACAAAGAAAATCCTCAGAATCCCCTGAACAATTAGTTAGGTTCACTTCTGGTATCTGGAATTCTGCCCAGAAGAATTATTCCACTGTTAAAAAGGAAATCTTGTCTATAGTGCTATGTATCACAAAATTTCAAGATGACTTAATTAATAAAGAATTTTTATTAAGAGTTGATTGTAAATCAGCTAAAGAAATTTTGCAAAAAGATGTAAAAAATCTTGTTTCAAAACAAATATTTGCTAGATGGCAAGCTCTATTATCTAGCTTTGATTTTCAAATAGATTTTATAAAAGGAGAAAATAACTCTTTACTTGATTTTCTAACAAGAGAATTTTTACAGGGAAAGAATGAGGCCTTTCAAGCCTAATACTCCTTCGAAAGAAGGAAAACCTCTGACGAAACCATTCGTCTTACCTCCAATGACACCGGCAAAAACCCCACAAAGACCGGTATTTGACAATAGATTCACTATGTTGGCAGACTATCCCAAATTGCCTGCTCCTCCTCCCAATCCTACCAAGTTGATACAATTAAGGCCAAACAGACCTTTAACTCCAGGAGCTTCAAGCTCTAATGTCCAAACCAAAGACAATTATACTATGAAGACCCCTGAGTCTTTTGCCCAAGCTGTTAAGCCTGAAATACTTACTCCCACTCCTACTCAAACTTCTATTCCAAAAGAAGAAAAATTTGATTTTGTAACAACCCAAATGTTACCTCTACTTGCTTTAGATAGAGAATTTGAAAACTTTGAAGTTAGTACCCTTATCAAGCCCTGCTACACGGATGGCAACTTTGTTGATACAGACTGTTCCTACAAAACCAGAAAGTTTTATGAAGCTATTTTGGTAGATACCGAATCCATCGAGATTGAACATAACAGGGATGATCAAAACCCTGACTTCATCAGATACTCCAGATTCACAATCAAGAGAATCTTGTCTCCGTTCGAATGGTATACGGATCATTTACACACTCCAGTGTCATTAACAATGCCTCATAGGCCACAAACTTACAATTGGCATGATTACAAATCAGCCTGGTTTAATTTCATGTACCTCCGACCAAGACATACTTGGTTTGTCAAATATTGCCCCCAGGTAATTAAATCAATTATTCCTAAATGGTTCTACGAATGGTGGAACATCTTTGGGGGAAATCTGCAGATATTGCCACAACAATTCCACGTCAAGTTCAGTGAGTTTCAGAATAATCCGGAGATTTCTACTCTCCCAGAATATATTAAATTATGTAAGTTCTTTATTCAGAAAAGAATTTCTTATATTATTTCTTGGAATTTTACCAAGGTAGAAATAGATAAAATCCGTTTCTTAGCTAAAGAGATTATGATCAAAGGATGGACTCCCAAGCCAGTTGGAAGACCCATAGTTAATACTCCAGTTGTCAGACCTGGTAAAACCAAGACTTCAAAAGAAGAACTCAAAGCTAAGCTTAAAAAAGCTATGGATAATCTTGAAGATTATACAGAAACACAAATCATGCAACTCGTCAGTGATGCAGCATCTTCGGGCAGCAGTAATGGAGACATGTGCGACCTAAAAGGAATTGCACAGTCTTATGTGGACCCTGATTATGAATAGCAACTTGACTCTTCAGAAAAGTAGAGGCCAAAGGTCGGAATTACTTTTCAAAAGGAGACACTTTACTATTCCTAAAAAGGAATCTAATACTTTACTTTTACTTTAAAAGCTAGCCCCCACTCAACCGACAATGGACGGTCAAATAATGTAAAGAGCATCTTCTTACTCTATAAAAGAAGGGACTCTCTCATTAGTGAAGGCATCAGTGATTGTACCCAATACTGAAAACCTCTCTTTTCTTCCCTATGTTTTTAATGCTTCCGCCTGTAGCTCTTTCATGTTGATGTTCATATAAATAAAAATCTGTGAGTTTTTATTAATCTCTTTTGTTCTTCGTATAAATCTTGTCGTATTTTACTAATACAACTTCGGAGGATTACCGCCGATCCGTTATTGGTATCAACATAGTCTGTTACTCCCCATGTTTTGTAAATTTTATATGTTTTTCATTCATGTTGGGCTGTTAGATCTCTTCCCTACTCTATTTGTGCTTAGTTGAGTCTCATTCAAGGACGAATGTTCTCAAGGGGGAGATATTGTAACACTTCAAATATGTAAATGGTATCTTGGAATTTAAAAGTTGCAGAAAAGTTACTAGTGCAGTGTTTCACAAGTGGCATGTACGAGCCGTACAAGGATCCACGTATCATGGAACCCAGTTGTGGTTGATGCTTTGGAGAATTCAGAAAATGTAAAGTCTCTGACCTAATTTCACTAACCAACAGGATGGATCATGGTTAGGTCCACGGATCATGGTTCAGTCTTGTGGTTTAAATCTTAAGAAATGTGGTGTTTCAATACTAAGGATTCTACAAGAGAGTGTACGGGTCATACATGGGTATACGGCTCGTGGACCTTGGTCTGTAGTTCGAAGTCAAAAACTTGGACTTTCAAATTGATGGGTTGACTAGAGGACAGTACGGTCTATAAAGCATTCTATGGACCATAAATGGGGTCGTAGAGCCTGATCAATAGTTATTTCTCAGGGTTATTTGGGACTTTTTCTCTCTTTGAACTCCTATACTACGTCGTTTTAGGCATATTTTGAAGACCTATAACAAATTCTAAGACCCAAAACCCTCCCCATTCACTCTCATTCTCTCTCAAGTCTTCTTCTCCAAGCAAGCTAGGGTTTTAAAGATTCCAAGCCTTCATTGAAGATTTCAGTTAAGGCTTTAATCAAGGTATGTGGGAACTTCATCAATTAGTCTCTCTTAACACATTGAGTCCCAAAGAAGCCCTAATTTCTTCACATTATGTTTTCTCTAAATCTAGGGTTTTCATGAATTCTTATGGGTTCTACTAAATTCAAGTTTTATTCTTAATGAATGATCTTACTATGAATGATTTGATCATAACACAATGTTTTCAATGATATTTTCATAAACTCATGTTAGCAAGTATTTTATGATCCTGAATTGAGCTATGATTATATGCATGCACTATGTTATGAATGATTTATGTATTAAGGGCGCTTTCGAATAAAGTGTCATCATGTTTACATGAAATTAGGAGGCTTTCGATTGAATTACTTCCCATTATGAATAAATATCATGATTTAAATACTTTAGATTAAAGTGCCTCTTATGATTATGTATGAAATCATGATTTAAAGGAGCTATTCGCATGACTATGAGATTATATGAATGATTCGGTATTACTAGATTCTTACTATTTCAAAGATTATGAATATGAATATGATTATGCACGTTTTCCATTAAGATTTTACTTAGCACCAAGTTGGACTAGTGACGATTACCCAGGTCCTACAACTACATGACCCTATAGGATTTAGTCTTAATTGGCTCTAACTAGTGGATCCACCTATGCTCATGATTATGGTCCTTACCTTTGCAAGTAGGACACTCTCTTTTTGGTGTGAGAGGAGTACATTGAATTCCATGTTATAGCTCACATGATTTATGTCAGTTAACGGTATCTCTCACAAAAGCTTATGATTACTACATATGTTATGATTTAAAAAAGAATGCATGACCTTGTACTATATTTTATGAAATTATGTGATCAGATTTACGTTATGTTACTTGGTAATTGCACTAGCATGTTTTCAAACTTATCATGTTATCATGTCGTGTGTATTATATTTCCTCATACACAGTACATTCTATGTATTACCCGCATATATTCTTGTGTCTATATTATTTTATAATATAGGTGTTGACCTTCCATATAAGGCTCATGGTTAGTACAGACTCTTATCATATTTACTCAGTATTGGTGAGTCCTCATGATTCAGGGACATACCACCTATGTTTTCTTTATGATCATTTCAGACTTCATTTCAGTTTCAGATGTTCTAGTGAGCTAGGGTTTGTCCTAGCGACTCACTTATGATAGAGGCTTATTCAGACTATAGAATTCTGCATATGTGTCTTATACTTAGATTTTCCATGTTATGTTGATATTATCATTTGAGAGTTTTTGTTCTACTTGTCTCTTTATTTCAGTCATGTATATTTTTTAGTGTCATACTATGTCATGTGGTTCAAGAACTCGTAGTGACCATACCTAGTCCGGAAAGCCATTTTCAGAATATCATCTTCTTTCACCCTTAATTGGTGATAGCCCGAACGAAGGTCGACTTTAGAGAAATAACTAGCCCCTTGAAGCTGATCAAACAAGTCATCTATCCTTGGTAGAGGATACTTATTCTTAATGGTAACCTTGTTCAATTGGAGATAGTCGATACACATACAGAGTGAACCATCTTTCTTCCTTACAAACAAAATCGGAGCACCCCATGGAGAAATACTTGGCCAGATGAAACCCTTATCCAACAAGTCTTTCAACTACTCTTTTAGTTCCTTAAGTTCCGCTGGACCGATTCTATAAGGAGGAATAAAAATAGGTTGCGTATCAGGGAGAAGGTCAATACCGAAGTCTATTTCTCTTTCGGGAGGAATACCAGGCAAGTCATCGGGAAACACTTCCAGAAACTCATTAACAACGGGACCGACTCAGAAGTAGGGGTCACGGAATCTATATCCCTCACCCTAACAAGATGGTAAATGCACCCCTTAGAGATCATCTTTCTAGCTTTTAGATAAGAAACAAATTGACCTCGAAACATAGAATTTCCCCCCTTCCACTCTAGGATAGGCTCATTTGGAAACTGAAATTGGACGCATTCAGGTCCTACAGATCGAATCAGAGGCATAACAAGCATGCAACCAATCCATCCCAAGAATAACATCAAAAATTCTAGCATATCAAGCTCTACAAGATCAACATGAGTGACTCTATGGATAAGGAGACGGGAACCAAATCTCTATAAAGCTCTCTTAAGCCATGAGTAGCTCCGCATCGAGTAGAGCACGGAAAGGATCTAGCAAAAAATCCGAAACAACAGTGCAAACCTCATAGCCACAATAGGTGCGTCACAAAAGACAAGGTAGCACCGGGATTCAAGCAAAGCATTAAACAGCATGAATGAAAACTCATTAACTTTACTGTAACCACAGCGAGAGCTCTCTTGCTCATGACGAGCCTGAAGCTGATAAAATTGATTTTGGCTTCTAGCATTCGAACCCCATCCTCTAGTGGAGCTTGCTTATGTCCCTCTTCCCTGGCGGTAGAGAGACAATCCCTCATCTTGTGACCACTCTTTCCACAATTATAACAACCATCTGCACCGGCTAGACATCTACCCTCATGCTTTTTCCCACACTTGGCACAAGGAGCCTATAAAGAACCATCATTATACACTCCTTGAGATTTGCCTTATACCAATCTCTGTTGATTTGGTTATGAGGATGAGTCCAAGATTCTTGCAGAGTCTGAGGATTAGGAATAAAATCCTTTTCAGATTTGATCATTTTTAAATGATCAGGTATAGAATCTTTTTGATTTGGAGGTGGTTCCATTTCACTGGCTGTAGGACTACCAGGGATTTCTTGATAAAAAACTTTAGGGACATTTCCCGAAAAATCCACACCAGTAACTTTTCCCTACAGTGTTTATTACACTAATAAGATCACCATATGTCATTTGATCATAAGGAATTTTTCCATCATTCCTATCTTGGATTTTGGTTCTTACCTTATCGGCAAAGAGAGGAGGGAGACCGCTAACAAAGCTAAGCTTAAAAAAGCTATGGATAATCTTGAAGATTATACAGAAACACAAATCATGCAACTCGTCAGTGATGCAGCATCTTCGGGCAGCAGTAATGGAGACATGTGCGACCTAAAAGGAATTGCACAGTCTTATGTGGACCCTGATTATGAATAGCAACTTGACTCTTCAGAAACGTAGAGGCCAAAGGTCGGAATTACTTTTCAAAAGGAGACACTTTACTATTCCTAAAAAGGAATCTAATTAACTTTACTTTTACTTTAAAAGCTAGCCCGCCACTCAACCGACAGATGGAACGGCAAAATAATTGAAGAGCATCTTCTTACTCTATAAAAGAAGGACTCTCTCATTACGTGAAGGCATCAGTCATTGTACCAATACTGAAAACCTCTCTCTTTCTTTGAGAGTATAAGTAGCCTTATACCAATCTTTGTTGATTTGGTTATGAGGATGAGTCCAAGATTCTTGCAGAGTCTGAGGATTAGGAATAAAATCCTTTTCAGATTTGATCATTTTTAAATGATCAGGCATAGAATCTTTTTGATTTGGAGGTGGTTCCATTTCACTGGCTGTAGGACTACCAGGGATTTCTTGATAAAAAACTTTAGGGACATTTCCCGAAAAATCCACACCAGTAACTTTTCCTTTGTCATTATCTCTACGGATAAGTTTTGGGGGTTCCACCGAGATATGAACTCGGGTTACTGGATTCAGAGTCCAATTATACTAATCAAATTCTTCATGTCGTTTCTAGACAAATTGAAGACTCCAAAGAAAGAGCCTCTTTTTCAGGAAGGCCTGTCCCTCTATCTTCTACAAACATGAGTCAGAAAATAGACCCAAATCCTATATTCAAGATCAATGAATTTTCCAGAGAAAATTATCCTAAGCTCAAAAATACCTTTGATATATCTGACAATATTTTAGATAAAATCAATGAAAAACTTGCCAATTTCTCTATATCGGGAAAAAATAAGAAAACCTCTTCCATCCCTACTACAGAAGAATTTCGTCAATCCGTTATTGGTGGTAAAAAAGTTGCTACCATAAAAGAAAAAGATGATCTTGTCCAAAAACTCTCCAATGATAGATTTCATAACCGAAAAAACTATCATAAAAGACCTTCCTTCCCTGATCTCCAGTATGAGGAAAGTGCTTTTCTATCCACTTCTTCTCATGAAGGAAGTAGTATTACTGAATGGAATATTGATGGTTTAGCAGAACATCAGATTTATAATAAGCTCCACGAGATGGGGATAGCTATAACAGCTTATAAAATAAGAAATTCTTCTGATAGGGAAGCTGCTTCAATGATCGTGGCAGGATTCACTGGAATGCTTAAACATTGGTGGGATAATTATGTTTCTGAAGAAACTAAAGGAATTATCTACAATACTCAAGCTACTGAAATTGTTATTAAAATGGAAGGAACTAATGAAGTTCCTACAGAAGTTTTTAAAGAAGATGCTTGTGCTACACTTCTTTATCACATAGCAAAGCATTTTATTGGAGAACCCAAGCTATTTCAGGATAGGAGTCTCCAAATCCTCAACAATATCAGTTGTCCCTCTTTAGATGATTTTACCTGGTATAAATACAATTTTATGCAGAAGGTAATGATTAGACCAGATTGTCATTTAGACTTCTGGAAAGAAAGATTTGTGAGCGGACTTCCACCTCTCTTTGCTGACAAAGTTAGAACTAAGATTCAAGATAGGAATGAAGGAAAAATTCCTTATGACCAGATGGCTTATGGAGATCTTATTAGTGTTATAAACACTGTTGGATTAGAACTTTGTACAGATATTAAGTTGAAACATCAACTTAAAAAAGAAAAATCCTCGTCAAGGAGAGAATTAGGAAGTTTCTGTCAAGACTTCGGGTTTGTTTCTCTAACACCTCCTTCAAGAAAAATGAAGAAGGAGAACAAAGAAAATAAGAAAACTCATCGTAGTAAGTCTAGAAGAACTTCTGAAAAGGATTACAAAAAATCTTCTAAAAGAAGGAAAAAGCATAAAGGATTTAAGAAATCCAAAGAGGATGTATGTTGGACTTGTGGAAAATCTGGCCATAGAGCGAGTGAATGCAGGTCAGGTAAACAGAAGAAGATCAACAGTCTTGAAATAGACGAAGCAACCAAAGAAAAGCTTTTTTCAATTCTTGAAGAACCTTTATCCGATTCTTCAAATAATTCTGCTGAATATAGCGACGAAGAAGATATCAACGTCAATTATGATTCAGATTCTAGCCAATCGGGAAAAAACTGCAACTGCACAGAGGCTTTCTGTGTTTGTGATGATATTCCTCAAATCAGAGTCATTAGCAACGACTCTAAAGAAGCTCTCGTCGACATTATTGAACATATTGATAATGAAGAAGCTAGGAGAAAATATCTTATAGAACTCAAGAATATTATTCTCAACCAAAAAGAAAAGCCTTTCAGCATGAAGCAAATCATGAATAGGTTTGAAAGAAATGCCGAACCTACTATTTCTGATCTTCATCATGAAGTCAAAACTCTTAAAGAGGAAATCAAAGACATTAAAATCAGACTTGGGAAAGTCGAAACCGATGTCATTACTGATAAAATTCTCAAAGAGATTGACAAACAGAATCTTGATGAAGAAACTGAAGATATCCCTGAAAAGGATAATTTAGATTATCCTCCTTTCAATATTGATCTTTCTGCTACACCTACTCCTAATATCGCGACTACCTCTTGTCCAGGTATCGATGTTATTACTTCTGTTAGACCTCAGAGTCATCATATACCTATTAAGATTGTTGTCAATAAAGATTTTATTATTAATAAAATTGCTTTGCTTGACAGTGGTGCAGATCGAAATTGCATTGTTAAAGGTATTGTTCCTACTAAGTACTTAGAAAAAAGTACTTCCAAATTATATTCGGCTACTGGTGAGTTGCTAAAAATTAATTATAAGCTTTCTAAAGCTCATATTTGTAACAATAATATTTGTTTAACAAATGATTTTATTATTACTGAAGATATTAATGAAGATATTATTTTTGGAATACCTTTTATCACTCAGATAAAACCTT
>JAGDQO010003107.1:0-19034 GCA_018342035.1 Solanum appendiculatum | reverse complement strand
TTGGTACTCGTGTTAAGCTTAGTACGACTTTTCACCCCCAAATCGATGGGCAAGCGGAGCGTACTATTTAGACCTTGGAAGATATGTTGAGAGCTTGTGTAATTGATTTCAAGGGTACTTGGGATGATCATTTGCCTTTGATTGAGTTTGCTTATAATAATAGCTACCATTCTAGTATTGGTATGGCTCCATTTGAGACTCTCTATGGTAGGAGATATAGGTCTCCTATAGGTTGGTTTGAAGTTCGTGAAGTTTCTTTGATAGGCCCGGAGTTAGTGCATGAGGCTATGGAGAAAGTTTGGCTTATTAGGGAAAGGTTGAAAATGGCTCAAAGTCGACAAAAGTCCTATGCCGATGTTAGAAGAAGAGATTTAGAATTTGATGTTGATGATTGGTTTTACTTGAAAATTTCACCCATGAAGGGTGTAATGAGATTCGGGAAGAAAGGGAAGCTTAGTCCTCGCTATGTAGGCCCATATCAGATTTTGACGCGTGTTGGTAAGGTTGCTTATGAGCTTGACTTGCGTAATGATTTGGCATCGGTGCATCCGGTTTTCATGTCTCATTGTTGAAGAAATGTGAGTTGGTGATCTGACATCTATAGTGCCATTAGAGAATCTTGGCATAAAGGATAGTCTTTCCTATGAAGAAGTTCCGGTTGAGATTTTAGACTGGCAAGTCCGAAAGTTGCGGAATAAAGAAGTTGCTTCCGTGAAAGTTCTTTGGAGGAATCAATTAATTGAGAGTTCTACTTGGGAGGGCGAGGCCGATATGATATCCCGATATCCTCATCTCTTTCCTTCCGATCCTACTCTAGCTTGAGGTACCTAGTTCCTCACGGTTCATTATTTGGTCTCTTGTGTCATAGTTGATTTCCATGATTCCATGATTATGCATGTTCATGAAGAGTCTAGTATGATTATGTTCATTGAGTATGACTTGTATAAAGTCTTCATGAAATTATGTGTTGAACATACTTTAGGTTGGAGTTGATGTTTCCTCCTCGGATATGTGCATTTATGTGATTATATGCTAGGTTGGTTTATTAGTCCGTGTCTATTACCCTTCTCTTGATGTCTTGATTCTCATTCGAGGATGAATGTTCCCAAGGGGGAGATATTGTAATACACCAAGCTTCCAAAGAATTTTAATTGCAGAATTTAACTGAAGTAAGTGATCTACGGAGGCCACCTACGGGCCGTAGATGGAATGACGAGCCGTAGGTGGGGACCGTTGATGGGACTGTAAACCTTCAGGATTTCCAAGTTTCAGAAATTTGACCTACGGAGTAGCAGGACGGGTCGTAGATTGATTGACGGTCCGTAGCTAAGACTCCTAGGTGTCCCCCAGACATAGTTTTAATTTTTGACTCAGAAGTCTGACCTACGACTTCAATGTACGGTCCGTCAATAGACCTACCAGCCGTACATTGATATCGTCATTGCAGGTCCCCTAAATTTTAGTTTCTGAATCTTTTGACTGAAAGACAGTACGGTCTGTCGTCTGACCTATGGATCGTAGATCTCCTCCGTCGATTGGCCCCGACAGTTTTTAATTAAGGGCTTTTTGGTCTTTTCTCTAATTGTTTATCTATTAAGCTAAGTCGGTTATACCCTTAATCTAAGACCTATAAATACTTTCTAAGCCGAATTCCTCTCATTCTAATTCATTCCTAAACTCTTATCTCTCAAATATTTCTCTCTCTAAAAGAACTCTCTCAACTCTCAAGGAAGAAGAAGAAGTTAGGATCCTGCATTGAAGATAATCAATCTTCTCCAATTTTCTTGTAGACTTCATTGAGGTATGATAGTGTTCACAATTAGGAGTTCTTTCCTCCAATGGTTCCTCTCTTCTTCATGATTTTCAAAGGTTTACTCTATCCCAATTGAATTAGGGTTTTGATCAATCATTGTGGGTTCTTCAATTATGATTCCAATTATCAATTTTATTATTTGTAGTGCACGATCTAGCATGATAAAGTAACTTAGTACACGAATTAGCGTGAATTACATGATTTGAGGTAAAGATTGTATGAACCCCCATGATCCCAAGCTAATTCTCCCCAAATGGATAATCTATGCTTTGAGTGTTGGGATGAGCCATGAATTGATGAAGTTATGAATTCTTTATGAAATTATGCATGAAGTATGAATGAATTGAGGATAATCTTATGAATTTAGCATGTTCAAGTTAAAAGCATGATTTTCCTCTATTAAGTGAGTTCCTTCAATATGGGTAAATTGTCTTAATTATGACTTTCTAAGCATGGGCTTGCATTGAATTGCATGATATGAGTTGAACTTGCATGAACCCATATGAACTCTATGAACTATGAATTATGAGCATGATAATCGAAGTGAGGAAGAAGCTAATGAACTTATGCATGTCTCATATGAAGTTAATAATGAATTAAAGGTGCTTTGAGAGTGAAGTACCAAAGTTATGATATGATGATACTATGGTTGAGTTGTGAAAGGTTTTCTAACATAATGCTCCCAATATGACTTAAAATAACAAGAGGCTATTACCCATGTTCTTAAGGAGCTATTCTAATGAAGTAAGCTTAGACAAGGTCCATGGAAGATGAAACGTCTATAAACATGACTTTAAGCTTGGATTGGTAACCCTAGTTGTACCTCTCCATATATAATGATACAAATATGTTAATGACTAATCCGTGGGAATTATGCTTAGCACCGAGTGGATATTGAGATTGAAGCCCTCCGTTAGGAGAGGCTTGTTCTTCTAGTGAAAGCTCTGCCGTTAGTAGAGGCTGGGTTTTATAGATGGAGCTCTCCCCTTAGTAGAGGCCGGGTTTTATAGATGGAGCTCTCCCGTTAGTTGAGGCCGAGTCTCCTAAAGCAATCTCTATCCCATAAACTATGTTGCCACCATAGGATGTTGTCTTTAAGTAGACATTAGCTAGTGGATCCACAGAAGCTAAGAAATTCATGGTCTTACCTTGGCAAGTAGGGCACCTCTTTTCGGTGTGGGGTAGACACCAGATTCCATGTTGATAGCCCACATGGTCTTACATGTTGGTTAAGGGTATTCCCCACAAGTTAATGAACAAGTGTTCTCATGAAGAAGTAAAGAAAATAAAGAAAGATGATTTAGCTTGCTTTGGCCTTGATATTTGCTTTATGTTTCATGTTTATCATGTTTTAAGTTTGTCCATTGCATGTCATGATTATATTTCACTCTAGCATGATTTATGTGTTTATGTGCATTGCTATCATACTTTGTGCTTAATTATACTAACGCATACTCTTGCCTACATTAACTTCTTCGGTGTAGGACGTGGCGATTCACCTTCCACTCGTGGCTAGAGTTTGATTAGAGAGTTGATAGAAGACTTGGTGAGTCCTTATCCATCCAAGGACATAGCCTAGCTCTTATTTCTTTTTCATGTATTTTCTTTCAGTTTTTGAATTGTATTAGGTTTCGTCCCAAACTTTATCCTTACTTTAGATTGGCTTCGAGACATCGAGATGTAGACTTCCGCTGTTTCTTTGAAAGTTTTGCTATGAAATCTCTTTTGAACTTTTATGTTCTATTATTTTGTATGTAACGTATGCTAAGTGGCTTGTATGAGGCCTCTCGGGGTCTTGTACGCCATGTCACATCTAGGGGGTACCTTGGGTCGTGATACTAGGCCAATTCTTCACTTTCTCGATCTTCAGATTGACAACTTAAATACCGTCACTCGAAACAACGTGGACAATCAATGTAACTAATTTCAACCAAAAGTTTTACTTAAAGAACTTAGCAAACAAATGTCTATCCGTGAGGGTATGAAAAATAACTCTAAGGTGACCAACATACTCCTCCTTACAATGGGTGTAGATCAGGATATTATCTATGAAAACAATAACAAACATGTCGAGGTACTGCATGAGCACTCTATTCATGAGATCTATAAAAGCTGCAGGAGCATTGGTTAGTCCAAATTATATAATAAGAAACTCATAGTGACTATACCAAGGTAGAAAAGATGTCTCCGAAATGGAACACTCTCTAATTTCAACTGATGGTACCCAGACCTGAGATCAATCTATGACAAACAAGTGGCTCCTTGAAGCTGGTCGAACATGTCATTAATTCTTGGAAGGGGATACTTATTTTTAATTGTGACCTTGTTCAACTGGCGGTAGTCAAAAGACTTTCGGAGTGAACCATCATTCTTACAGACGAACATGACTGGAGCACCTCATGGGGAACCACTAGGTCTAAGGAATCCCTTATTTAAAAGGCATTTTAAACTTTTCTTTCAACTCTTTTAACTCGGCTGGAGCCATTCTAAATGGAAGAATAAATATAGGCTACATGTAAGGAAGAGTATCTATCCCAAAATATATCTCCCTATGAAGTGGGACTCAAGGAAGATCATTAGAAAATACTTCTGGAAACTCACATACTACAGGAACTGACTAAAGAGATGGGGTCTCAAGGTTGGAATCTTTAACTCGGACTACATGATAGAGATAACCCTTAAAAATCATCTTTCTAGCCGTACGATATGAAATGATACAACCCTTAGGCACGGTAGAATTACATTTTTACTCTACGACTGCTCAGTAGGAAAGTGAAACATCACAACTCGGGTTCTGCAATCAAGTAAGGCATAACAAAAATGTAACTAGCCCATGCCTAGAATAATATCAAAGTCTACCAGATCAACTGTGGTATATTTATGGATGACTGAAATAGTGCAACTCCAATAAATTCATTTAGATAAAATTGACTCTTGATAGGAGTAGAGATGGAAAAAGGTTTTAAGAGATGTTCCGGACTGCATTCAATCTTCTCGGCTACATAAGGAGTCACAAAGGATAAGGTAGCTCTAGGATCTAACAAAGCATAAACATTAAGGGAGAAAACTTTTAACATATCGGTGACAACATTTGGGGATTTCTCTTAATCTTGACGAGAATACAAGGCATAAAAGTGATTTTGACTACCGTTAACATCGGAAGTAATGCCCTTTAGAATGTTTTGGCCCCCTAGAACTGATTATGTATTAGATTGAGCTTTTTTACCTCCATTGATCGGCCTTGTTGAGGGGTAATCCTTGAGTATATGACCTACCTCGACACACCTATAGCACCCATACTTACCATAAAGACACTCACCGGCAAGTAGGGTAAGGTGAGTGCCCATTGGAAACACTATCCAGAGATTGAGAGTCAAACTCCCTTCAACTCTGATCATTTCTAGGTCATGGTGCTGGTGCACTAGCTGAAGATGGAGCTGGTCCAGACGACCTCTGGCCGGACTCATGGTTTGATGTTTTGGCTCTCTTATTACAAAAAGCTTCTCTATCATTTAAGTTATCATTCTCAATCCTTCAAGATGCACAATAGATGACGGATCTCCAACAAACTTCTTCAACAAAGAAACATGGAATACGTATGTACCGATGCTAAATCATTAGGCAACTCAAGTTCATAAGAAACTTTGCCAATATGCCTCAAAATCTAATATAGGCGCATATAATGGGCACTAAGCTTTCCTTTCTTTCCAAATCTCATTACACCCTTCATGGGCAAGATTTTTAAGTTGACCTAATCATTAACCTCAAACTCAAGCTCTCTTCTTCTAACATCGGCATAAGACTTTTGTCGACTTTGAGCCATTTTCAACCTTTTGCGAATAAGTTTGACCTTTTCCATAGCCTCTTGCACCAACTTGGGCCCTATCAAAGCAACCTCACCAACTTCAAATCAACCAATAAGAGATCTACAAATCCTACTATAGAGAGCTTCAAATGGAGCCATCCTAATGCTAGAATGATAGTTATTATTATAAGAAAACTCAATCAAAGGCAATTAATCATCCCAATTTCCCTTGAAGTCAATTACAAAAGCTCTTAACATATCTTCTAAAGTCTGAATGGTACATTCGGCTTGTCCATTTATTTGATGGTGAAAAGTCATTCTAAGATTCACTTGAGTACCAAGACCTTATTGAAATGACTTCCAAAATTGGGATGTAAACTGAGTGCCACGATTTGAGATAATAGACAAGGGCACTCCATGCAACCTTACAACTTCCCAAATATAAAGCTTGGTGTAATCTTGTAATGAGAATGAAATTTAAACGGGAAGGAAGTGAGCCGATTTCATCATTTGGTGCACAATAATCCAAATTGAGTCAAATTGATGATGAGTGCGAGGTAAACTCGTGATGAAGTCCATATTCAAATCTTTCCACTTCCATGTAGGGATACTATTGTTTTGAGCAAAACCACAAAATTTGTTATGCTCAACTCTCACTTATTGACAATTTGAACATTTAGCCACAAATTCTGCAATATTCTTCTTCATTCCATTCCTCCAATAAACATCCCACAAGTCATGGTCCTTCTAAGTGGCTCCACGGTGAATGGAATATCGAGAACAGTGGGCTTATGTCAGAATCTTATTCCTAAACATGAGCAACACTTCCCATCGACAATAGACTAAGAGCATCCGCCACCATACATTCACCTTATCGGGATGATAGAGGACACTCATGTCGTAATCTTTCAATAACTAAAGCCATCTTCTTTGGTGAAGATTCAGATCTTTTTGAGTGAACACATACTTCAAGCTTTTGTGGTCAGTAAACGTATCTACATGAACACCATACAACTAATGCCTCTAAATCTTTAGAGAAAACACCACCGTTGCTAACTCCAAATCATGAGGTTGATAATTCCTCTCATGCACCTTCAATTTCCTTGAAGTATAAGAAATGACTTTCCCATGTTGCATCAAAAAACAACAAGGATTAATCCGTGAAGCATCACAATACACCACAAAAGCATCAGATCCCTGCGGTAAAGTCAAAATAGGGGCTGAAGAAAGTCTATCCTTCAACTCTTGGAAACTCTTGGAAACTCTTCTCACAAGATTTTGACCATAATAATTTCACCTTCTTTTGAGTTAATGTTGTAAATGGAGAATCAATAAAGGAAAACCCTTCCTCAAACCTTCAATAATAACCGGCCAAATCCAAGAAACTCCATATGTCTGAAGCGGACAAAGGTCTAGACCAATTCTTAACCACCTCACTTTTCTTAAGATCGACTTGAATACCTTCACCGGAGACAATATGGCCAAGGAAAGCAACTAACCTCAACTAAAACTCACATTTGCTAAACTTAGCATACAACTCACTATCCTTGAGAATATGCAACAAAATCCTCAAATGCTCAACATGCTCATCCTTACCTTGTGAGTAGATCAAAATATCGTCAATAAACAAAATCACAAACATGTCAAGATATTGCTTAAATACCCTATTCGTCAAATCCATAAATGTCATCGGGGCTTTAGTCAAATAAAAAAACATCACCAAAACTCATTATGACCCTACCATGTTTGGAAAGTCATCTTCAGAATGTCGCTCTCTTTCACCTTTAATTGGTGATAACCCGACCGAAGGTCAATCTTAGAGAAGCAACTCGCTTCTTGGAGTTGATCAAGCGAATCATCTATCCTTGGGATATGATATTTATTCTTAACAGTTACCTTATTCAATTGCTGATTGTCAATGCACATTCAGAGAGAACCATCCTTCTTTTGAACAAACAACACCGGAGCACCCCATGGTGAGATACTTGGTCTAATAAAGTCTTTATCCAACAAATCTTTCAACTGATCCTTGAATTCCTTAAGTTTTTCCAGAGCAATTCGATAAGGAGGAATAAAGATAGGCTGCGTATCTAGAAGAAAGTTAATACCAAAGTCTATTTCACTTTCAGGAGGAATACCACGAAAATCATCAGGAAACACTTCTAGAAACTCATTTACCATTGGAATTGACTCAAGAGTAGGTGTTTCAGAATTTGTATCCCTAACCCGAACTAGATGATAAAAACACCCCTTAGAAATCATTTCTTGGCCTTTAGAGAAGAACCAAACTGACCCTGAAGAACATAATTTCCCCCTTTCTATGACATGATGACTTCATTCGAGACCTTGAATGTGACCAAACGGGTCCTACAATTTGTGGAAGCATAACATGCATGACGCCAATCCACTTCAAGAATAACATCAAAATTTAATATATCAAACTCTACGAGATCAACATGAGTGACTCTATGAGAAACAGAAAAAGGGCAATTTCTATAAACTCTCTTAGCAATAATAGAATCCCCAACGGGAGTAGAGACATAAAAGGAATTAGAAAGGATTTTGGGACCAATACAAAATCTCATGGCCACATAAGGAGTAACAAAGCATAACGTCTCACCTAGATCAAGAAAATCATCCACATCAAAATGAAAAACTTTCAACATACCAGTCACAACATCTGGGTAACCTTTGTGTTCATGTCGAGTCTGAAGAGCATAGAATTGTTTTTCTTCAGAGCACCCGAACCGGAACTACTATGCTGAGGTTGCCTACCATCCCTTTCCTTAGTAGATAGAAATTGGAAATTTCTAATCTTGTGACCACTCTTTCCACAACTAAAGCAACTATCCATACCGGTCAAACATTTGCCATCATGTTTCTTTCCATACCTAGAGCAAGCGAGAATAGAAAATCTATTACCACCACCTCCTTGAGGTTTGGAATTTGACACCCTATCCTTGTTGAACTCTGGGGTAGGTACATTAGAAGAACCTTGACTGGAAAACCTTTGCCACAATTTAGAATGACCTTGTCCATCAGACCTAGAATGAGAAAAGTCACCATCACCGGTCCTTGCACTCGTGGACTCTCCTGCCCTTTTCTTGAGCTTTCCTCTTCAATTTGTTGGACATATATCATCAAATGAGAGATGACCATTTCCTTAATCAAAATGGTGGTACGATACTCTTTGACCACCATTTCGGACAGAGCTGACATGAACTTACTCATCCTTGCCCTAGAGGCGGCAACCATAGTCGGAGCATGCTTAGCCAATTGAGTAAACTTCAAAGCATACTATTTCACACTCATATTCCCTTGTTAACAATTGATGAACTCTAGAACTTTTGCTTCTCTCATATCAAGAATAAAGAACCAATCAAGAAAAGCTCCGTTGAATTTCTCTAAGTCGAGAGGACCCGCATCAACTACCCTCTCACCTTTCGATTGTTCAAAACACACTTTAGCAACGCCCTTATGTTGATAAGCGGCCAATTACGCCTTCTCCACCTTAGACAATCTCATAATTCCCACTATCTTGTAAAATCTCATCGATGAACTCTTGAGGATCCTTATCAACATTGGAACCATGGAACTCTAGAGGATTCATCCTAGTGTAGTATCTTATCGTTGTTGCCTCCGTACCCACATATTGGATCATGGGAGCAATGACTTCTCTATTTTCTTGAGCCGTCTTACCTTGACCCAACACTTCGAGAGTGGCTCGAAATTCAGCATGAATCACTTTCTCGGCCAAAGGGTCAATCGGAACTTGGGGAACCTCGAGCTCCATATTCTCACCCACATTCCTTCTCACTAAGCTCTTTGTAGGGCCATATCCTGAAACACATCAAACATGATTTTGGAGAAGTATCATTATAGATATAGACTCTATGGAACATCTTTAGAGTAATGAAAGAAGTGAAGCTTTCTAAACTCTTTGTAGCCTCCTATGCATAAATGTGGTGCGCTTCACACTCTTGAATAAGTCTCTACGCAACGCGGCTTGTCAAACATTCTATGACCTTTTTATAATACCCTGTGCTCTAATACCATGTTTTTCAGACACAAAGTACACTCTAGATGTGACATGACATATAAGACCTCGAGAGGCTCTACACAAGCCACTTGACATACATGTATACAATATAATTAAAAAAAGAGAATTCATATCAAAGTAAAGTGTTTGACATTCAAGCGGAAGTCTACCATAGTCTTGACAAACAATTCTAATACATCAAAAGAAGTGGTCTGGACAAAACTCATGCACCACATACAATTTCTAAAAACAAAAAAACATGGAAAAACATAATGAAGATGGCATGGTCCTCAGAACATGAGGACTCAAACCTCTTCAACCATGAACACTCAATCATCACCAACTAGCCACGAGCGAAAGGAGAGGAATCATCACACCCTACATTATTAAAAAAATTAGGCACAAGTATGCATTAATACATAGAATATAGTAAGTATGAGGGATATGCATAAAGCATGAAATATGATCATAAGAAGACATATTCGAAAAGATGATATGTATGACAAAGCTAAAGCATAGTAAAATCATTAAAAGAGAAATCATAAATCGTGAACATGGTCAATGCATCTTAAAATTATAATGAAAGCTTCATAAAATCTTTGAAGGTAACTTAGTTCATATTGTGGGATATTTACTAATAACCTACATAGACCATGTGAGCTATAATATGGAATCCGGTGTCTTTCTCCAACACCGAAAAGAGATGTCTTTGCTTACCAAGGCAACAACCTTAAACTTTTAGCTTAGGCGGATCCACTAGCTATGTCATTTGAGATAATCCTAAAGGGGCACATAGTTAGGAACATGGAGATTATTACTAGAGACATGACGTCTACTAATGGGAGAGCCTCCATTTCAATATCCTATCGGTGCTAAGTAAAAATCCCAATAGAATAGTCATAAACATAAACTTATCATCATACATGGCAAAGCACAATTAAATTACTAATCTAAGATAAAAACAACATAGAGTAGCTCCTTAAACCATGTGTAAGAAAACCTTTAACCAATCATTATTTTTTAATGTGAGAAAACCTTCCACAATTTAATTCATGCTTGTCCTGAAGAAACTTAGATCATAAAACCTTTCTTTTCATGAATCATGCATAAGTTTCATGAAAACATCATTCACAAGTTCATAATTCCTTCATCAATTCATACCATTAAGAGTTCATAGTCAAAATCATGATAAGTGCATGGGTTCATGTGATTTCAACTTAAAAGCATGTAATTGAGTCCAACAATCAAAATAAGATCAAATTCATGCAATTGAAACAACACAATTAGAGCCCATGAAGAATTGAATAAAAAACTAATCAATTCATGGAATTGAATTTGGATAATTAAGGAATCTTTAGGGCTCAATGGGTGAGTGGAACCCATTGATAAAGCTCTACATACCTTTCTATTCAAAGCCCAAGAGCAATGGTGAAAAAGGAGACTTGACTTGGAAACCCTAGCTTCTTCTTCTTAACCTTGAGAGAGAATTAGAGGAGATGAATGTGGATGGGATTTGGGGATTTTAGTGAATGGGGGAGTTGGAACAGTTTAAGGATTGAAGGGTAGTTATAGGACTTAAAATAAGGGTAAAAACGACATAGTATAGGTATTAGATGCAAAGGAAATGACTCAAATACCCTTAAGAAATAACTGTCGAATAGCCCTATGGTTGTGACCTACGGCTTGTAGGAATTTCTATAGCCCGTCCTTGTCAACCGTAGAACCATCTTCAGAAATCCAAAAATTAAATCATTTTCCATGAGGACTTTCTACGGTCCGTAGACCCCATCCGTCGAAGCCAAGTTCTTGTTCAAACTTTCACTAAATTTGAAACCTTTCTACATAAAGTTGGTTTTGTTTGAATTTTGGACCTAGGGGTTGCTTATTTTAGTGATCAATGTAATGAGAGTATAGTTGAAGCCTTATGATTACATCATCACTTGATTCTATGTTGTTTGGCTTGATATTGTGGTGTATGCTTGGTTACAATTATGTTTGTAAAAAAAAAACAAAAAAGTTTGTATAACTGACACTGTGTGGTCGACGACCATGACCTACGGGTCGTAGGGAAACCTACGGACCGTAGGTCCCTCTTGTCAATCTGTTTCCCCAGAATGGGCAAAGTTATTTTTTACGGTTTGATCTACGACCCGTAGATCTGTTGACGAACCATCCTGCATACCGTCAATTGAACTTCAAAAAGTTGAAAATAGGACTCCCCTATCTACGATCTGGTCTACGGACCGTAGTTCTATCTACGGTCCGTAGTTCCTTCCCGTAGATACCAAATATAGTGACAGTAGTTTGTTTTCTATTCTTGCTTTATTTGTTTTGCAATTTTTCTTCAAGTTACTAATGATGGCTCTTCAGGTACAATGCCTCCAAAAATAACACAACACTATAAACGGAAGGCTACTACTTCTGCTCCTGCACCAGCTCCTCCGGCCCGACGCCGGTTGTTCATAGATGAGGATTCTAATGAGGAGCGGAGCGGGTCTGAATATGACCCACCCTTGGGAGCCAGCTCCCCCAGGTCACCCCGGACCACTAGGCAGCATGCCAGTCAGATGGCTACAACACAGACACCAGAGCAGTCTACTTTCGGAGGAGAGGAGAGCACTTCCCAGTCTGACGAGGAGGTGCATAGTTCGAGCAGGGGTGGAGAGGCCTATCCGATCGGATTAGGCCCTATCCTCCCACCAGTGGCCCCATCCGCTGCCAAGTCTGAGCCTGCGTCCACTTCAGGGTCGGAGTCTGATTCTAGTTCTGCCTCTGGGACCTGTTCGGATGATGACGACCTTGGCGAGGAACACCCAATTCGGGTTGCAGGAGAGCCCAACCTATGGTGTGTCCCGGGCATGTTTCATAATTATCAAGAAGCCATCCTGCAGAATGCCCAAAACAAGTCCGCTAGGCAGATAGAGGAAGAGTGGCGTGTTCTTACAAGTAGCCTTTACACTATTCCCCAGATACATGAGTTGTTCAGGAAGCATCGCTGTGAGTGGATGGCTGAGACGCTTACTAGGTATAGTCCGATCATGGTGCGTGAGTTCTATGCTTCCTATGCTGCCACTGTCCTTCAGACTTTGCCACGGCGGGCAAAGCCATTAGAGCAGCCACCACTCCAGTCTACCTTAGTCCGGGACATTCTCGTTGATATTTCTGAGGCCACGCTACGCCGTTTTATTTACGGCCCTTCACATGCTCAGCCTATCAACACGGCTGAGTATGATTATCGGATGCAGCAGGTCCGCGGTCGAGCTTGAGAGATGCTGCGCAGTGAGAGTCTTTGCTGAGATGGGTGGCTGGCCACATTGCTGAGCAGGAAGTCCATGTTGATTGGGTTTGAGAAATGACCCTACCGATTAAAAAGGCCACACTTAGTATTGCAGAAAAATTCTGGTGGTCTATCGTACGTACCCGGTTGTCCCCTACTATGGCGGATAACCAGCTGACTTGGGATCGGGCTGTGATGGTTGCCTGCTTGATGGAAGGCCATGAGATTAATTTTCCCCGTGTGCTCATTACGGTGATACATGAGCATGCCTTCCGAAAAATGACGACCTTGCCCTTTCCTTGCCTCATTTTTAGGTTGTGTTGTGAGGCGATGGTCCCAATCTATTTTGTTGATTCATACGTTACGGTGTCTAAGACCGTGGATATTGGTCTTATTCGAGATGACACCAACCCTGCTGCACCGTACAGGGGTATTTTGATGGAGCTACCACCCATAGGAGAGGCCTTGGCGCCCGAACAGATTGATGTTACAGCCCCCGCACCTGCAGATGAGACACAGGGGTCCGTGCCCCCACCTACTGCTTCAACTTCTACAGCAGGCACACCCCAGGCTCCACCTACTACAGGGGCTGCCTTACTCCCCATCGCTAGAGTGAGCCGGTTAGAGGCTCAGATGGCGGCTCTCCTACAACATATTCGACCGTGGATGCAGAAATCGGTAGAGGAGTCCGAGGCCGGGATAGAGCAGATGATAGATTCAAAGATTTTGGCTGTTAATCGGCGGATAGATGCATTCGAGAGCCGAATGATGGAGAGGTCCCAGCCTATGCCAGTGGTTGATCTGACTGCCTTCTAGACGGAGTTAGCTAGTCTCCGTACTGACCTTACCGCCCTGGCTACTGCGGAGATTGCTGTCCCGATACCTACACCAGAGCTTGATGCTGATGATCTTATGCGGACTGCACTATTTGGGGGAGAGCAGCAGGCTACTGAGTCCTCTAGTGGGGTAAGTAAGCATACCCGTACTGGCCTTAGCACTGAGGGAGACCCGGATGAGGTGCGGCAAGCCCGCAAGAGAGAGAGACGGGCTCTAGAGACTGCCCAGCACCAGTCATTGATTGATGAGCAGATACGTTAGGAGCGCGAGCGGGCGATGGCAGCAGGTGCGTCTAGTTCGGGGCTTGCTACTGATGGTGCACCCCACACTACTACTGCGGGTACTACTGATGGTGCCCTATTTGATAATCTCGTGGGTTTCGTGCTACTGGACCCACCAGCACTTGAGTGATCTTCGGCATTTATGCACCACAGGTTTGTCTCACCCGATGTTTTTACTTTTCTTGTGCATTGAGGACATTGCACTATTTTCTTCGTGGGGTTAGGGCAAATGGGTTTGGCATTAATGTGAAGTTTGAGTAGCATAACTTAAAAATCCTTCCTTGGGGTTTTCTTGCCTGTGTTCTTTTTCCCTAAGGAACTGTTTAAATTTCTGTTGAACCGGCATGTTTAGGATTGTGATTGTGTATAAGTAATCTGGAAATAAAGCATGATGGCATTAGTGTGCATGAAACTGATATCCCTCCAATTTATTTTTTTGCTTTATGCTGTGAATGTGAATTGAATGAGTTGAATGTATTGGATCTTTGCATGACATGATGTAGTATCAGTATGACACTATTACTTAATCTATAGGATTAGCTGGGTTCATTGGTGATTCGATAATTGCAACAAGGTGTCATATGTGTGTGAGAATTTTTGATGATTCATATGAGATGTGCCAATCTAGAACTTGCCCTATTAGTCTTACTAAGGTAATTTGAACTAAACACTAGGAGGTGATCATAGGCCATTGATTGTTTAAGTCCACTCAAAGCCTAAAATGAATCAACAAATCCTGTGTGAAAATCTTTCCCTTTGATCCAAATGTTTGAGCCTAACGAATACCATTCTTTCTTTACATCCAGTTCACCTCTCTTTAAAGTATTGTGAAATATTTGTTTTGGCCCTGGTCCCTCCGTGGACATCGTGTACCTCAACATAGGCCAAAAGCCTAAGTTGAGGGTGACTACTGTAAAGTACCTGAATTCTGGCCCTGGTCCTTTCTAAGGATAATGTGTACCTTAGCCCACACTAAATGTGTAAGTTGAGGGTGGCTATTAAGAAGGAAAGCAAGAAAAACAAGGGTATGAATAGAGTTGTGTGTAAAGAAAAGGAAGCAGAGAATGTATGAATGACAAAAAGTCAAAGGAAAAAAAAAAGAGAGAAAAAGAATGACATGAATCAAAAGCTGTAATAATAAGTCACACTCAAGCTGATGAAAGTCTTAGGGGAAAGAGTATGAAGTGCAAAAAGAAAGAATGAAAAGCTGTAGAAAAAGAAAGGTAACGAGCCAACTTAGATGTCAAGGAAGGGTAGGGCAAAGTCACTTAATAGACGATATACCACACCTGACCCCGAGCTTACGTTACAAGCCAATAAAGTCCTATAGTGATTCTCGTAGGAAGTTTGAAAAGCCAAAGTAAAGAAGATAAGGGCAAGCCTATGGTATTGTGCACATATTGTATTGAATTCGTCCTGAGTGTGAGTTTATACTAAGTCCCGGGATTGATAATTCAAAATTATGTGTGAAAAAGGGGATTTCTTTGTAGTGAGGGCACAAGTTGTGATTATTGGAAAGTTGATGCCTTGGTAAATTGCTATATGTGTATGTATGTGTGTCTATTGGTACGTCGATGTCATGTATTTGATCCTCATGAGTTAGATTGTTGGGTTTGCAATGAATGCGCACTTAGTTGGGAATGAATAAAGAGAAGGAAGATTGAGGTAATTGCTGTGTGATTGCTTGAAGTCCAGGTTGCTTCTAAACTTGTGTCGTTTAGAGTATGTTTTGTTGCTTGAGGACAAGCAAAGATTTTAAGTTGAGGGTGTTAATGTACCGTGAGTTTACAGTACTTTTGATGCATTAAACTTAGAATTTTGCATGATACTTAAGTGGTTTGGTATTAGATTTGATGTTATTTGTGCTAAATTTACAGGGAATAGGCTTTGGAGCAGTTGAGGAGAATAATGCAGCAGCAGTTGATTTGTTGGTGATGAACGAGACAGTCTACGGACCGTCAATGACTTGACGGGTCGTCAGTTTGGGTCGTAGGTTCAGGAGCCTGAAGAAATTGGCCAAGTATGGAATGACGGACCAAGATGATGGTCCGTATATCCTGCTACGAATCGTAGATGCCAAACCGTAGAAAACTTCAGAAAGGGTCGCCTGCAGAGCTTGAATGACGGAAGAACAGGTCGGGTCGTACATGGAATGATGAATCGTAGATCAGAACCGTAGAAAAAAGCCCTCAGGATTTTTGCACAACTGCTGATTGACGGTTAGAACCTACGAGCCGTAGGTTGACAACCGTCGACGACACTGCCCAAGCCGAATTTCCCTTGATTTCCTTTTCCTAGTTTAATTAGGATTTATTTTCTATATATACCCTATGTAAACTTCATTTTAGGTTGTTGAATATTGTTTTGAATATTAAGTTATTACTTTGGGAATTGCTTTTCATCTTTGGAGAGGATTAATTCTTAAAGCTTGTTTATGCGAAGTACTTTTGATTTTCAATTCAAGATTGTGGAACCCATCTCTATTCACTGTAAGTTCATGATTTCTTCAAACCCGAATGTGAATTGTGATCAAACAAGCATGAGTAGCTAAATTCCACAACTAGGGTTGTGGGAACCATGAGTAATTAACAAAAGTAAACTTAATATTGTGTAATTCTTGAATGTGTTTATGCATGCTTTTGTAAATCTATTTGCTTAGAACGTTTTCTAATGGTTGCAAACATTAGGACATCTCCTAATTCTTGCGAACCCGGTATAGGAAGTAATGAACATCTAAGAGATTATGCAACAGAGATTTAGTCGTCGATAATCCGCTATCTAATAACCCAACCTAGAAATAGTTGTTGGTTAATTTGGGTCAAAGGTAAGGGTTGGTAAATCCGCACACGTAGACGGACCAAGTTGCGGAGTAAAATTCCCTATTTAGAGGACCAATCACTTAGTGATACATAACTTACCGATCATGCATGCTAGATATTGAAAAGAATTACCACTGTTAGGTTTACTGCTTTAAGAGCTTATGGGGAACACGTAAACCCTAGTTTCATTCTCAGATTGCTATCTCAAAATGCAAGTTTTGTGTTTTGGTTACTTGTTACCAATCAAATCGTAAATTATTATTTCTTTCAATTATTACAAATCTTCCCCCCTTTTTACTTCTTCTAGAAATAATTTGACTAAACATACACTTAATCTTAATTAGCCTAAGTCTGAACCATATTCCTCGTGGGATCAACCCTAACCTCTATTAGGTTCTATATTTGACAAGTGACCGCTTGTGCCTCCTTAGGGAGTTGTAGTTTGGGCAACATCAGAGTTCAAAGCCCACAAACAATGGAGGATTTGGAGGCTTGACTTGAATTCCTAGTCTTCTTCTTCAAGCTGTAGAGAAAGAAATATTTGGGGAAAAACTTTGGAGGAATTTTGGGAAATTTAAAGAGTGATTTAGAATAGTTAGATTTTAGGCTTAGAAGACTTATATATGGTATAGGATTAGAACTAAACCGACTTAGTTTAGGTATAAATCACTTAGGAAAATGATCAAAAAGCCCTTAAAATAACTACCGGACCTTGTCCTACGGTCCGTAGGTCCTTCTACGGACCGTCTTGGTCAACCGCAGAAAGATTCAGAAACTAAAATTTTAGACTTCAAATGATGGGACCTATGTACGGTCTGTTGGCCAATTTACGGACCATACATATCTACAGTAAGTCCCAATTTTGAGCCTAAAAATTTCACTAAGTATGGGATTGACCTATGAGTCCTATCTACGGTCCATAAAAGCAATGACGGACCATCCTGTTGAGCCGTAAAAAGGGTTCTGAAACTTGAAATTTTGAAATCATTTAACTTTCCATCTACGGTTCCGACCTACGGCTCATAAGTTAACCTTTGGTCCGTCAGTGGGTTCCGTCAGTACTGGCACCAGTTATGAAAAACCTGAAAATTTTCCTTCTTTTCAAATCCTAGGTGGTACGATATCTCTCCTTTGGTAACATTCGTCCTCGAATGGAACTAAAGACATCATAAGGAGGGTTGAAACTAGATCTAACACCCCAACATGAATGCTATTACATAATTGCACATATCCGAGGAGGAAATATCAACTCCAAGCTAAAGCATGTTCAAAACATCATTTCATAAAGTCAATATGCAACTCATACTCAAATGCACATACATGAAGAAATCAATCAATTTAACTCATTTTCTTAAAATTGAAGCTTTTCATGAACATGCATAAATTAGGAATCATGGGAATATCTAAGACATATGAGACTAAAAGAGTGAACCATGAGGAACTAAATACCTCAAGCTAGAGTTAGGTTGGAGGGAAAGAGATGGGGGTAACGGGACATCATATCGGCCTCGGCCTCCCTAATAGCCCCTCAACTCTTTGATTCCTCCCTAAAACCTTTACGGATGCAACTTCCTTATTCCTCAACCTCTTAACTTTCCTGTCTAAAATCTCAATCGTAATCTCTTCATAAGAAAGACTCTCTTTTACATTAAGACTCTCTAATGGTACTATAGATGTCAGATCACCAACACATTTGTTTAATAAGGAGACATGGAAAGCCGGATGAATCGATGCTAAACCATTAGGCAAATCAAGTTCGTAAGCAACCTTACAAATACGCCTCAAAATCTGATATGGGCCCACATAACGAGGACTAAGCTTCCCTTTCTTTTAAATCCTCATTACACTCTTGATGGGTGAGATTTTCAAGTAAACCCAATCTTTAACAACAAATTCTAGATCTCTCCTTCTAACATCGGCATAGGAATTTTGTCAACTTTGTGCTGTTTTCAACCTCTCTCTAATAAGTCGAACTTTCTCCATAGCCTCAAGTACAAATTCAGGACCTATCAAGGCAACTTCACCCACTTCAAACCAACCTATAGCGGATCTACACCTCTTACCATATAGAGCCTCAAATGGAGCCATACCAATGCTTGAATGGTAGCTATTATTACAGGCAAACTCAATCAAAGGAAAATGATCATCCCAATTACCCTTGAA
>JAGDQO010003105.1:0-20955 GCA_018342035.1 Solanum appendiculatum | reverse complement strand
CACCCACTAAGATCTCATGAGAAGTAGTCAATCTTTATCTCTTAGTCTACCTATTTGTAGGTTGCCGTCACCTTCCCTTTTACAATTAAGTATTATTTACCCATTCACTACACATAATTGCCTAATTAGTTCTATAACCCTCTAAATATCATGGGGCTCTCCCTTACAAATCATAAGTCTAGCTTAGATCAATCACTTTATGACTACTCTGCTCCTTTATTCAACACCTATACTTGGTCTTCACCAACACAACGACACATCAACATAAAATCCGTTCTGGTTAAAGTATACTTTAACTCATCCTAACTAGTGACTTTTACTCTACATTCTATCATGAAATCTAAACAAACTCATCACTTCTTAGTCTACCCATAAGGAAAACTCCTCATTAATAACTTACTGAGTGCATGACTGCAACAACATAATTTACCTCATCACTATCTCCCTTTATTAGATTACTATACCGTTGCATTCATTCTTCTGACTCTAGGCACTTCTACTACTAGTAGTTCATAATATCTCAATTCACACTAGCTTCTGGGTGAAAATACTACCCAAGCATTCTAGAACACACTCTCACCTTAAAGGGTATCACCTCAAACAAGGCTTAGAGAAGAGAGTCTGGGAGTACATCTCCCTTTTAGCTCAAACGCACGATTCATATGAATAAGAGTGCATTCTTTCGAATTGAAACACTTAAGCTCACTCATGGGCTTATCTCAAGCCCCTCTACAGTCTCATAACTTTCTAAAGACTTTTTCTTAGAGTAACTCATAGATAAGGATCTGGACTTTGCTTTTCAACTACCTTAAGTATGCGGGGTAGTCAAATGGATATGAGAAATGCACGAGTTTGAATAAGTTCTTTATGACAGAGTTCTATTGCACGGTTTAGAGTATAAAAGAAGGGAAACTTTTCTTAAATGTCTGTAGTCCCACATTAATAAAAGTGGGACCCTCACAACCATAAATAAGATTCTACCGATACGACTTCTTAGACACCTTAGGACACTTGAACTCTATGCTCTGATACCAAGTTTGTCACTCCTCGAGCCTACACCCAGACGTGACTAGCACTCGAGAACCATTGTTGGTCCCCAAGCGAACCCTTGGCCTGACTGATAACTTAGCAAAAGACTTACTCAAGCGATAATAGGCTTAAAAACAAAATTTGATCTCAAAATAAAACTCAACTCGAATATCAAAAAGTACTCATTATAATAATTATAATAGTTTGCAAAACATCTTTAAAAGAAAGAAAATTACTGAAAGACTCCTTGACTCTATCTATCTATGAAGCCTCTAATGTTTAAGATAGGTGTATGGACAAGACCCATGACACCTCAAAACAACTAAACTAAAAGTAAATGTGAAGTCCTCTGGCGAGGAGGCTTACCAAAACTGTCTGGAGTGTAGAGTGATCCCAACAGAGTACCCATTGATGATCCCGAACACCTGTATCTACATCATGAAAAGATGCAGGTTGAATGACATCAGTACAGTTGACTGTACGAATATGTAATATAGTCGAGGCGAAATAACTGAAAGAAAGGACTGCAATAGATAACAATGTACTCAAGCTGAATGTAAAGAAATAAAGGAGTTAAATCATTTTAAGCTTTACGAAATACTTTCTCATCCTGAACTTAACATACTAAGTGATATATAAAAATACACTTTAACTCTATTGTGAGATTCTCTAATCGACAACCATCACTATGAGCTAAGTGATGATACAATGTCTTGTCCACGCTGCCAAAACTGTCCTATATCATATCAGAATATAGAACACCTCAACTAAGTGGATCCACTAAACTCTGCCCAAAGGCACTAAGGATTCATCTTAAAAGTATGATCATGTACCCATGTTGGCAAGACATGGTTTATCGGGGCTGTGAGTTGTCTGAACACTCCCCCATATAGGTGCTCAATACTATTCCCAATAATATATACTCTTTCTTAAATGTATAAAAACATACTCTTTCTCTAGTTTGAGGTAACTACTTAAACTAACCTCTTTAAAGAGGTAACTACTCTGAAATATCTCTAAAACTAATTGCTCATTTAGAAAATAAGGTTTCTTTTTGGTCAATGTAAAAATACATTCTGGGTTGAGATTATTACTCAAAAGGGGCTCTTTAAGAGGTAATTGATGTGTACTCACTCTTTCTAAAAACTCTTTTACTTTCCTCAAAATAATATTCTCTTTCATCATGTAAAAAGTGAAACATTTGGAAAATACTTAGTTCCCTTATACTTTTTCTTAAATCATGGTTAAGCTCTTTCCCAAACTCTTCTTTACTTTCTCAAAACTCAGTTTAATCAATTATGTTTTGTTTAAAAGATGCTCAATAAGAACTCAATAGATACTCAAAATTAGGGTTCATGCTGAAAAATAGGCAAGAACAATCAACTCAATAATCGCAATACACAATGTACGACAATTCAATTATTAGAAATAAGAATTCAATAATCAAAAACTCAAGAACTCAGAACTCAATATCGACTTATCTAAAAAATACTCAAATATAAGGGTAGAAGCCTAGATTACTCTTTTACTGATTTGGAAGTAGATGTAGGGTGTGAGGACGAACTAATCCAATACTATGATAGCCTTACATATCTGGAAAAATGAAGTTCTTGGTGAAATTGGTGAAACTCAAAGAATGCTTGAACCTTAGCTTTTCTACTCTTGGAACCTTGCTCTAAAGACTTGAAGTGTTAATCAATGTAAAAGAACTGATTAACACTTTCTAAGCCCTTAATTAGGTGTAAAACATCACGGTTTAGGCTTAGAATAGTGATTAAATGTAGTTTAAGTACCAAACGCATACAGAAAAGACCGAAATGACCCCAACTTAAAAACTGACGAGGCACCTTAAAAGGGAGGCTTCACGAACCGTTTAGGGCTCCACGATCCGTGAAACACTTCACCTGTTGTTTAGCCATCTGTGAAACTTTGATAGTCTGACATGGGCTTCACTAAAATGGGCATAACGTTTTACTTCGAACTCGAAATGAAGATAAATTGGTGGAGTTGGAAAGAGGACTCAAAGACCTTTAATTTTATAGGTCATGTGCCACTTAATTCGTTATGTGCTGAGAGATATGGTCGTTTGAAGTTGACCCAAGTAAAATCTCATATTGAAACTCAATCGGTAAGGAAGCTTTCAACTCAACTTTGTGCTAGGAGATTCTAGTGACCTTAATTCAATCCAAAATCATTCCCACACTAAAATATTAACCATAGCATCTAAGCACAATTAAGAATCATTCGGTACGATCTTATACGCAAATGAAGAATGATTCAGGTCTTAACTTAATAATTTTTGGGGTGTTACATGAGTTATCAGAACCCTCCCACATATTGGTCCTCAATACTACTCCCATAAATGAATAACTGAAATGCTCAAGTAGAAATACTCTCTAGGTTGAGGTAAGTTCTCAAAAGCCCTCTTTAAGGGGTAACTGAATTGTACTTAATCTATTTGAAATCTTCTGAAAACTTTGTATGCTTTTTCTAGAAACAATACTCTCATATGTAGATGTAAAATAATACATTTGGGATCACTTAATTCCCCTTAGAGTCTTCTCGAAATAATGCTTTAAAATTACTCTTGGACTCACTTTAATTTCCAAATAAATGTAAGAAAAATACTTGTTCAAACTAGGTTTCATGTGAAAATATAAGCATGAACAACAACTAAAGGGTCTCAATGCATACAATATCACAATCTCATTAATAAGAATTCATAATTCGGAATAAGAACACAATTCATATATAGAATTTCATAAAACTTTAGGTAGAACACTGGATTGAACTTTTACTAACAAATTTTAGATGTAGGGCATGAGGACGAACTTAGTCAAACACTATGAATAGCCTTACATACCTGGAAGAACAAAATTCTTGATGAAACTAGAAGAACTCTATAAAACCCTAGCTTTCTCCTCTTGAATCCTTGCTCTAAGACTTGGAAGCATTAATGAGAGTAATAGGGTCCATTAATATTGTTTAGAACCTTATTTAGGTGTAAAAACTTTGGGGTTTAGCCCTTGAAAGGGCGGGAAAAGACTGAACTAGCCCTCTTAAAAAAGCTATCGAAAGCCTTTCACTGAACCATCTACGGTTCATGGTTTGATCTACGGACTGTAGATCTCATCTATGGAATTCATATTCAAATTTTACAATTATAATGTTCAAATGCAACTAAAAAAATTGTGCACGTGCATTGGGTGTGTCAAATATGGATTATCATAATCCTACTAATGCTGACTCAACATATACTTTGTTCATACATAACTTTAAATTTTGAATATCATTTTCTACTTAAAAATAAATATTATTTTTTATTTTTCAAATTTCACAATTTTTATGTCCAAAAGCTAGTAATAAAAGTTGTCCACATGTACTGGGTGTGCCACATAAAGAGAATCATGATCATACTATTATTGATTCAATTTATATTATTTTCATACAAAACTCTAATTTTTGTATATCATTTTTAATTTGTAAATAAATACTAATTTTTTTCTTTTTCAAATTTCACATGATTTATGTCCAAACACCACTAGAAAAAAGTTGTGCACGTGTATAGGGTGTGCCACAGAGAGAGAATTGTAATTCCACTAATATTGACTCAATTTTTATTATGTTCATACACAACTCTTTTGCTTTCTCTCACTCTGTTATTTCCCTGTTTTCAAATTTCTTATTTATTACACAATACTTGCTAATAAAATTTATGTACGTGTACCACACAAATAGATTATTATAATTCTACTAATATTGACTCATGATAAAAATATTGAGCCTATATATGGACAAATAAAAAGAACAATTTTTTTATTTTCTTGGATAGTGCAACAGAGAAACCTCTGCTATTTGAACCACAGTAGAAAACTCATTCTGACCCAATGAAGAGTTTTGCTTGCTCTCACTCTGCTCTTTCCTATACTTTTTAGACGGTACTAATTTTTTCTTCTCCTTTGTTTTTTTTATTGTTTTCTCCTCCCCACGTGTGTATCAAATTGGAAATCTGTGCCTTTTGTTTCTTGTTTCCTCTAATTTCATATGATATTAATTTTGACTTCTAACTCTGCAATTTTCTTTGATTTTAAGCTTCTCTCAACCCTAAGCCATGATTTTCAAAAATAGGTTTATGCAGAAAAAGTGATGCTAATAATTGATTTGAGTGATTAAAAATTAAAGGATCATGGTTTCATCAACATGTCAATTCGATTGACAATATTTACTCTCTCTTCTTTGATTGATTAATCAATATTATGGTTTAATAGCATGTGATTATTCAATAACCAAAGAAAGGAGAACTACACTGACTTATCTTTTTCAGAATGATGTGCTCATGATAGATACTATTTTAGACTGTAATTTATAATGAAGTTTGTGTTTTATAGCATGTGATTATGTTATTGACCAGTGAAATAAATAGAATGATTCTTGGGAAAATAGTGTGTAATGACCCTCCAGGTCATTTGTGTGCTAATGCCTTCTTTTAGTCGTTTAGAGTGTTCCTGTAGCGACCCCAAGTCATTTATGACTTGCTGGCACTGATTGTTCGGTCGCCTGGTCGTTCGTTTGGGTTTTATGCCCATTTCCCTGTTTTGGAGCTTTTGAAACTTGAAAAGTTGATTTCGGTCATAACCTCAGGTAAACGACCTCAGAATAAGGTTCTGACGGTTCCATTAGCTTTGGAGCGACTAAATTAGGCTAAAAGCATGGTTGATCTGAGTCGCGAGTCTTCCGGTGTGATTTTTGGGCCATTTGGCGCTTTAGCCTTTGAAATTTTGCTCAAGGTTGACTTTGGTCAACATTCTTGAAAAATACGCTTGGATGAGAATTTTGCTGCAGTTAGTTTCGGAATGCCGAGTTTGGTCTAGAATGACCCTTCGTGCACTTCCCAAGACTTCCGATCTAATTTCGAGGCCCTTGGTTGAAGTTGGCTAAAGTAGAGATTCGGAAGTGGGACCTACTTTTAGTTGAAATGACCTCATATAGGAATTTTGACTGCGCCTTGAGTCCGGAACGTCGAGTTTGATGGGGTAGCATATCTTGTTTGCGTGCACGGGGTTCCGAACGAATTTCAAACATCCCGTCTGAGGTTTTGGGAAAGCCAAGTTCAGCTGGTGCAGCAGCTGATGCTATAGACCCATCCGCATTCGTGGTCCATGCTCCACGTTCACGGAGGTCTGAGTGATTCTTCTCCGCATTCGCGGAGGCCTGGGAGATCTAGGGAATCTTTCCTCCGCATTCATGGATAGGCTTCCGCGTTCGCAGAGGTGTGGATTCTTTCTCTCCGCGTTCGCGAGCCCCTGGCTGCGTTCGTGGTGGCTTGTGTTCTCTCCCTCCACATTTGCGGGCCTCTGGCCACGTTCACGGAGGTCTGTGTGTTTGGCAGTTAGTTTAAAAGGGGCAGTCGGGTTCATTTCTTTTCAAAGGTTTAAAAATTGATATCTTCTTCATTTTAAGTCGATTTTTGGTAATTCGAAGTCCCAGGTGTTCGGAATTGCATAAGCTTGGTGGGTGTTGGTTCGGATAGCATTGGGTGACTCCGATTTCCATGAATTTGAGGCGTAAGTTGCTGCCTTAAGCTAATTTTGTAAAGTTTTGCATGTTTTGTTTTCTTGTGTTGTCGCCTGTTTCGAGCCCTAAGGTGTGTTCTGTTTCGGAACATAGGTTCAGAGGAGGGTTTAGAAACTTTTACGGAGTCAATTTTGGGATTTCTTGAGCGGGTCCCACATTTTCTGATTTTGACTCCTACATTATTTCATCTCCGATTTTGATGTTTTTCGTGCCTAAACGAAAGGACTGATGCTGTGATTCTATTTTTGATAGCGTGGCAGCAATCTGAGACCGTTCGGGAGGGAAAAGCTACGGTGGAGTGATTTAGAGCACGCGCGGTTGGCCTTCTGGTAGCTTACGACTTCCCGTCTTTTTAGATTGAGCTGGATTGTGTGAATGCATGCTGATTTGTGTGAATCGGGGGTGGGGAACTAGTATTACTTCTATTCTTCTCAGAAATCATGCTTTAGGGTTGATTTTCAGGCTGTTTTGGGGGTAGTACCATGTGATCGGAGGGATTGTTTATGTGTTGTTGCATGTAGGCTATTTGTTGGCTATTTTATTGTGTTGGATTATATTTTTTGCCTTAGACTAGGTTAGGCTAGCATTGCCTTAGACCTATCCACCAATTTTGACTTGGGTATGTATCCGACGTCGATTCGGATGGACTAGGTCCTTATAAACCGGAATAGCAGACTTGAGTCTGGTAGTATGAGCCTAGTTTGGGCTTTGTATTGCTTGTGACCTTCTGGATTCTCTTCCCATTTCTGTGGTGCCGATACGTTATTAGAGGCGTTGGTTTTCTTAGGTATGGTTGCTTCTGGATCGGTTCTGTGGTGACGTGGTTGGTGGTGGATGGCGATCCACATTGGTTTGGTAATTGAGATTCTCTACATATTTGATATGCCTTACGCACTCATCTTGCTAGGATAGGACCCTCGGAGTGTTAGCTGGCGCACTCGTTTGGCTAGGGCAGGGCCCCCGGAGTTTTAGCCAGCTGGGCAGCTGGATATGAGATATGTGAGATCCTCTACGGAGTCGACATGCCCTGCTCACTTGTCTGGATCGGACAGGGCCCCGGAGTGCTAGCTGATTGGGAGGCTGGATATTAGGGCCTTCGGAGGAGTCATTTTATCCCCATTCGTGCACTCGTCTGGATAGGGCAGGGCCCCCAGAGTGTTGTCATCAGGATGGGCAGCTCAGTTTTGGAAGTCAAACTTTTGAGTGGCTTGGCGTTGGCTGGTTGTTTGGTTGAGTTGATTGGTGGTTTCAATTCACAGTTGGGTTTTCCTTCGGTCTTGTAAGTTTAGCTTTTCTATGTACCTGTCGGGCTTATGGGGGTCCTTTCGGGTTTTGCTTGTTTGTGCTTGAGTGTACCTTCTGGGTCTTATGGTGGCCCCATTTAGGTTTAGTTTAGGTATTCTTAGATTTGATGTCCGTTAGTTTGTGCTTATTTCTTTTGACCTCTGTTATTGTAGATTCTATTCTTTCAGTCTGTTTTTACCTTTCTTGCTCAGTCGGCCTATGATGCCTACTGGGTACCTATTGTATTGGTACTCATGCTACACTCTGTATTTGTTTCGTGATGCAGGTCCGAGCACCAGTTATAAGTGTTGAGTTCGAGCCTGCTGCAGTCTGTTCCGGAGACGAGGGTGAGCACATTGCGTCCTGAGATTTCCTGCCTACTTCTATACGTATATTTTTGCTTGTCTTTTGCTTCTAAGACAGATGTAAAACCCGGGATTCGAAAAGAACAAAAAACTTCAAGTTTTGAAAATTTTGGTGACCTACGACTTGTCCTACTGCCCGTTTATTGACCTACCAACCGTAGATCAAGTGGTGGGTGGAGTCGTAGATGCTACTGTTTTGGGGGATGAAATTTGGGGATTTTAATGGGCCCAACCAGTGTGACCTACGATTGGTAGGTGGAAGTACGAACCATAGGTGAGTGGTTCCGGGAAATTTTTTTGGGATCTTTCGATCTTTTCACCCAATGACTTATTTATTTAATTAGGCCGGTTCCCTGCTGCCCCAAACACTATATAAGCCCTTTTAAGCCTAAAATCTACTTTTCCAGATCATTCCTAAAACTCTCGTCTCCCAAATAATTCTCTCTCTAGAAAAGCTTGAAGAAGAAGAAGAAGAAGAAGAAGAAGAAGAAGAATAAGAGGTCAAGTTAGGGTTCAAGAATCAAGCTTCCATTCCTCATATTGTTTAAGGGCTTTGAACCTCAAGGTATGGTGATCTTCATCTATGGAGCCCTTTCCTCCATAGAGTCCCTAAAATTCTCTAATTTACAAGTTAGAAATCCTCCATTGAAGTTAGGGTTTTTCTTCTATGTCATGGATTCTTTTCAATGTTGATTTAATTGATTGCTTTATGAACTATGAAGCATGAATTGAGTTGAATTTCATGAATTAAGATCATTCCCAATGAACCCATGTGATTTCCCCCAATTTCGAAATTTGTATTTGTTGATGGTTTGAATGGTGAAGAAGATGAATTTTATGAAGTCTATATGAGCCCATGCATGAATTACGATTTCTAAAAGCTATAAATTTTATGATGAATTATGAATGATCAAAAGATGGGTTTTATGAACATATGCATGTTCAATTATGAAATTTAAGATGATTTATGATTTGCTTTGAGATTGAAACATAATTGATGTTGTTGATGAGATGTGAAAGGATTTCTCACATATTGCTCAAAACCATGAATGTGAAAGGATTTTTCTCACATAAAGGATTCATAACATGTTGAAGGTTTTCTCAACTAAAGTTGAATCAATATGTAAGGAGCTATTCTAAATGACGTAAGCTTGGACTAGTCCATGGAAGTTGAAATGTCAATACTAATGAACTTTAGCTTGGATTGGTAACTCTAGTTGTACCTTTCCATGAATAATAAGGTAAATAAGAATTATGACTAATTTCCGTGGGATTTATGCTTAGCAACGAGAGGATATTGAGATGGAAGCTCTCCCGTAGTAGAGTCCGGGTTTCTAGTGGAAGCTCTCCCGTAGTAGAGGCTGAGTTTC
Organism: Solanum appendiculatum; assembly: GCA_018342035.1. Classification (NCBI taxonomy): domain Eukaryota; kingdom Viridiplantae; phylum Streptophyta; class Magnoliopsida; order Solanales; family Solanaceae; genus Solanum; species Solanum appendiculatum. Next base: position 11,333 of record JAGDQO010003105.1, on the reverse strand, counting down.
CAAAAGCAATCTCTTTATCCCATGAACTATGTGCCACCATAGGATGATTGTCTAGATAGACAATAGCTAGTGGATCCACGTAAGCTAGAAGTTTAAGGATCCTACCTTGGCAAGTAGGATGGCCCTATCGGTGTAGGGAGGACACCGGATTCCATGTTGATAGCTCACATGGTCTTACATGTCGGTTAAGGCTACTTCCCACAATAATGAACTAAAGTGACTTTTAAGGTATTTCTCAAGTAAAGTAAATATGTTTAGCTTGCATTGATTATGATTTATAACTTATGATTTCTAACCCTTTTCTCATGGTTTAGCTTGATCATTGTTGTTATGAAAATGTCCCTTTTACCATGTTTAAATGTTTTTATGCTTGGTTATCATACTTGGTACATTTTTGTACTAGCGCATACTCTTGCCTACATTTTCTTATAAGTGTAGGATCCGGCTCATCCCCATCTTCTCGTGGCTAGTTCGTGATAGTAGAGATCTTGAAGAATTTGGTGAGTCCTCATATGTTCGAGGACGTAGCCACATTTACTTTCATGTCATTTACTTTCTTTTAAAGACTTTGTATGGGTTACGTCCCAGCGTTTCTTTCTATGAGTTTGAGATGGCTTTGAGACTATATGTTTAGACTTCCGCTATGCCTTGTAAACTCTTTTGATATGGAATTGTCTTTTGAACTCTTAAATTGCTATTATCTTGTACGATGCATGCTAAGTGGCTATTATGAGGCCTTTCGGGGTCTTGTACGCCATGTCACATCTACGGGGTACTTTGGGTCATGACAACAGTCTTATTTCGGTGGTCCACTTTTAGGACTTGTACTCATTTTGTAGTAGCTCTATACACGTGACTTCAAGGTTCTGAGAGGTTTCGTTTGTTTGTATATAGTTTGGGTTCGGTTCCACCTTTCCCTTATGTGTTCCTTATTTATGCTTCCACTTAGTTAAGGTTAGTTTCCACCCTCAGTCCCATTACTGTTAAGTTTTGGGAAAGGGTTTGGCTTGCCTACTGACAGGTTGGTAGGCGCCATCATGACTCGAGGAATCGGGTCGTGACATAGTGTGTGCTCGGTTGATTGTTTTCCTTCAATTACTAATTTTACTTTTATCTTTTTTGAGCATTTCATAGCTTTATACTACATATCAAGATTAAAACTATTATTTAGTTGGTTCTGGATTTATAGTTCTATTTATTTTTTAATGTTACGTGTATAGTATAAGGTTTGGTTTGGGCCTAAGATACTAGACTACGTGGGTCTAATGTTGAAAATACAAAGTTAGTCGAATGATTTGCAAAAGGGAGGTGGACAATCAAGTTGAATTCTAATATGTTGCCTCGATAGTGTTATAGTGTTTATTTTTGACATCTTAATATTCTTTGGTCCACCATTTCATCCGTTGTGTTTTTATTAATATAACTTAAATTTCTAGTTGATATTTACATATATATTTTTAGGATTTAAAATTTGTCGGAGAAGCAAACTCTGTATAGGGAGAAGATGGAAGCATGCCATGATGAGTGCAAGAAGGACTGCTCGTTGATTAATGGAAAGAAAGTTCTTTCTTTCTTTAAAGTAATGATTGAAGGAGGTTTCTTCGAAATTCTGGTAAAGTGTGATTGTTTGTGTACTCTCTTTTTCTCCAATTAGTTTGAAGTGTATAGATGGTTTTGATAACCATACCCTTAATTAGTTATTATTGTAGTTAATTGTGTACTTTTTAATGTTAACATTTGAGCATACCCACTAGGTTCAAAATTGTACTTCTACCATCGTCCACAAGAATCTGAAGGAGTTATGAGGAACTCAATCCAAAGTCTCAAGTCTTTCCCAATGAAGAAACTAGGCTACAACACCTAAGCTTAGAGAACACATTATCTTTTTCTCCATAGACAAACCTTATAAACACTGTATTTAAAGAAACCCCGTGCACAAAAGACAATTATGGTATTAAAACTCATCCTTACTTACTTTTTAACTACGTAAAACCTGATTCCTTTGAACTCAGAAAATAACAAGTTTCTTCTTAGTTAGGATAACCAACTCTTAGGAAATAGAAATACATCGACATATTTAAAAGAAAGAGGATTTTCTACAAGTTAACAAGATGAGAGTTCCTGGAGTTAATAGCACTTTTAAATGGACAAGTATGTAGGAATATATTGGCTAATAGAGTTGAAGCGACATTGGGGTTAGGGAGGCTCTCGTTAACTGGAAAAAAATCCTAATTACAGGTGTATATACCTTAAATAAAGTCTATATGGTATCATGGGAACCTTAATGTACTAATGTTGTCTAGGGGGTACATGAATTCCAACTTCTGAAATAAATAAATACAAAGCTCTTAACGAAGTAAATGTTTGGCAAATGCCATCTTGTTATTCATGTCCCAAACAGTCACGTTATCTTTAAGTTCTTTTAGTTTTATGATCCCTTTTGGCTTCATGATCACAAGTCCTATTTTAAAAGGTCACTTTTCAGAATTCAAAGAGGTCCAACACAAAGATGAAATGCTTCATGCTCGTAAAATTTTGAAAGAAAAAATTGTTTATGAAATTTGTATTATAAGCAATTGTACCATCCAAAACTCAAAAGACTTCCAAGGATATGGTCGCAAACTTGTTGCTTTAGCGTAGCATTTGAGTTAATATATCAATATGTGGTATTTCTTAGTTTTAATTTTTTTTCCAGTTTTTTCCTCCAAAGTTTGCTCGATCAGTTCCAAACCTGACTTATCGGGAGACTTATTTGGAGGACTCATGTGGACGACGATGGAGAAAAACTGTCACAACCCAATTTCTTGAGTCATGATGGCGCCTACCAATCCGCCAGTAGGCAAGCCAAACCCTGTCCCGAAACTTGATAGTAATGGGACTGAGTGTGGAAAGTAAAACTCAACTAAGCGAAAACATAAGAAAAAGGAGCACACAAAAGGAAGGAGGAAGCGAACCCAAATCTATATACAATAAACGATACCTCCCCGAACCTGGAAGTCACATGTACAGAACTACTAAAAAGAGTACAAGTCCCATAAGTGGACCACAGAAACAAGACTCTCTCAAACACGAAAGACAAGCAAAAATATATATAAAGAAGGAGACGGGTAGTCCAAAAACGCCAAGTGCTCCCCTCGCATCCGGAACAGACTGCAGCAGGCTTGACCTCAATGCTAATAACTGGTGCTCGGACCTGCATCACAAAAATAGATGCAGAGTGTAGCATGAGTACCAATACAGCAGGTACCGTGTAGGCATCATAGGTCGATTGAGCAAGAAAGGTAAAACCATACTGAAAAGATAGAATCAAACAAAAACAAAGGTCCAACGAAGAGAGAGCATAAAAACCCGACAACAAATCTAAGAATACCTAAACTAAAACCTAACTAGGCCCCCTATAAGACCCAGAAGGTACACTCAAGCTCAGAAAACCAAAACCCGAACGGACCCCCAAAAGCCCGACAAGTACACAAAAAAGTTAAATCTACGAGATCAAAGGAAAATCCAACTACGAATCGAAACTACCAACCAACTCAACCGAAACAACCCGCCAAATCAACCGAAATGACTAGCCAGCTCAAACCCAGTCAAAAGTCTGACTTCCAAATCGGGTCGTCAAACCAACTAGCAGCTCCCGGGGGCCCTAACAAGCAAGTAGAGTGCCAAGGGAAATAACAACTCCTCCCAAGGCCCTGATATCCAATCGCTCATTCAGTTAACACTCTCGGGGGCCCTGCCCAGCTAGTAGAATGCGCGGGGCATGTCAACTCCAAAGAGGAACTCAAATATCTCATATTTAATTGCCCAGCTGGACCTTAACCACATGAATGGCTCTAGAACTCAGCTGCGTCACATCTCTGGCCAAAATAGCAATTGGCTCCTCAGTATAGGTCAGACGATCATCCAACTAAACGGCATCATACTGGAGAACATGAGACTCATCTGGAACATACCAGTGCAGTATCGAAACATGGAAAACTGGATGAATAGCTGAGAATGTTGGAGGTAAGGCTAACTCATAGGCCATATCACCAACTGTCCTCAAAATCTCAAAAGGCCCAATATACCTGGGGCTAAGTTTGCCCCGCCTCTCAAATCTCATCACGCCCTTCATGGGCGATACTCGGAGTTATACCCTGTCACCAACGGCAAATCTCAACGGTCGATGCCTATGATCCGCATAACCCTGGTATCTACTCTGAGCCGTCCTAAGCCGATCATGAATTATCCTCACATGCACTAAGGCCTCCTAAAACAAGTCTTTACCACGCGGCCTAGGCTCCATAGACTCAAACCATCCAACTAGAGTGCGACAATGCCTACCATATAAAGCCTCAAACGGGGCCATCTAAATGCTAGAGTGGTAGCTGTTATTGTACGCAAACTCCACAAAGGCAAAAATTGGTCCCACTAACCTCTAAAGTCCAAGACGCAAGCCTGCAACATATCCTCAAGGACCTGAGTAGTACGCTCTGACTGGCCATCAATCTGTGAGTGGAATGCTATGCTAAGGTCGACACGGGTGCCCAATGTTTCCTGAAATACTCTTTAAAAACTGGAAGTGAACTGTGAACCCTGGTCTAAAATGATGGAAACAGGCACACCATGAAGATGAACCACCTCCCGATTGTAGATACGAGCTAGCCTCTCAGCACTGAAGGAAGTATGAATTGGAAGGAAGTGTGCTGACTTAGTCAATCGATCTACGATGACCCAAATGCTATCAAAACCCCTAGAAGTCTGAGGCAAGCCCACAATGAAATCCATGGTGATACTCTCCCACTTCCACTCAGGAATGGGTAATCTCTGGAACTCACCTCCAGGCCTCAAATGCTCGGCCTTCACCTGCCAATACTCTATCTCTGAGTGCCACCAAAGACTCATCCTCAAACTGACGACCACGGATCTAATCTAGCAGGGATGACTGAACTCCCACATAGGCTAACACTCGACTGGTATCTGAAACATCAAGCCTGATCATTTGGTTGGCTAGGGACTGGATGTCCAAAGTCAAGGGTTGCTCCGAAACAGAAAGGAAGGCTAGACTACCTATACTCAATGCCTTCTGGCTCAAGGCGTCCACTACCACATTCGCTTTCCCCGGATGGTTGAGAATAGAGAGATCATAGTCCTTCAAGAGCTCAATCCAACGGCGCTACCTCCAATTAAGATCCCTCTGGGTCATAATGTACTAAAGGCTCCAGTGATCATTGTAGATCTCACAATGAACTCCATATAAGTAATGCCTCTAGATCTTAAGAGCGAAAACTATCACCGCCAACTATAAGTCATGAGTGGGGTAGTTGCGCTCATGTAGCTTAAGATGCCTCGACGCATGAGCAATAACTCGGTCCTGCTGCATCAAAACACAACCCAAACTAACACCGGATGAGTCACATTAAACCATGAAGACCTCACCCTCAACTGGAAGAGTCAATATAGGAGCGGTCAGAAGCAACTGCTTAAGCCTCAGAAATCTCCTTTTACATTCCTCTAACCACACAAAGGGAACATCCAGGCGAGTCAATCGAGTCGAAGGTGCCGCTATAGAAGAAAAACCCTCAACAAAATGCCTTTAGTACCCTGCCAATTCGATGAAGCTCCGAATCTCAATCACAGAGGTGGGCCTTACCAAATCACGGATAGCCTCAATCTTTACCGGATCCACCATAATGTCGTTCTTAGACACCACGTGCCCCAAGAATTCTATGGATTCAAGCCAGAACTTGCACTTTGAGAACTTGGCAAAAAGCCAATGATCTCTCAGAGTCTGGAGCACTATCCTCAGGTGTTGCTCATGTTCACTATGGCTCAATGAGTATACCAAGATATCATCAATAAAGACTATGACAAAGGAGTCCAGATACGGCCTGAGTACTCAAGTCATCAAGTCCATGAAAGTGGCAGGGGCATTAGTCAACCCAAAAGACATCACTAGAAACTCAAAATGGCCATAACAAGTCCTAAATGCTGTCTTAGGGATGTCCACTGCCCTAATCCTCAATTGGTGGTAGCCGGATCTCAAGTCAATCTTAGAAAACATTGTGGCACCCTGAAGCTGGTCGAACAGATCATCAATACGAGGCATAGGGTAACGGTTCCTCACCATCACCTTATTCAGCTACCTGTAATCAATGCACATTCGCATAGTACCATCTTTTTCCTTCACAAACAGGACTGGGCACCCAAGGTGATATGATAAGCCGAATGAATCCCTTACCCAAGAGATCTTGAAGCTGAACACTGAGCTCCTTGAGCTCTTTGGGGGCCATACGGTACGGTGGGATGGAAATAGGATGAGTACCTAGCTCCAAATAAATGGCAAAATTAATATCTCTCTCTGGGGTAGGCAAAGAAGGTCGGCAGGAAACACATCAGCAAACTCTCGGACTATAGGAATTGAATCCACTGTAGGGCTTTCCCTACTAACATCTCTAGCATAAGCCAGTTAAGCCAAACATCTGCTGGCCACTAGCCTCTAGGCCAGAATACAAGAAATCACTCCAATCGGTGTGCGACAACAAGAACCCTGCCACAGCACCGGTTGAATATCATGCATAGCTAAAGTAATGGTCTTGACATAGCAATCCAAGAACGCTCGATGAGGGGACAACAATACCTGCCCAAAATCAAGTCAAAATCTAGTATACTAAGCACAATAAGATCCACCCGAGTGTCCTATCCCCTAAATGGTGACCACACAAGATCTACAAACCTGATCCACTACTAAAGAATCACCTACTAGGGTCGACACACACAACGGTACCACTAAGGGCTCTTGATTCACCCCCAACCGAGGAGCACAATAAGCAGACACATACAAATAGGTAGAACCAGGATCAAATAAAGCTGAAGCGGAGTGATGGAATAAGAGAACCATACTTGTGATAACATAATCTGACGCCTCGGCCTCTGCTTTAGCTAGAGTAGCATAGAAATAGCCCTGGGCGCCTCTACCCCGTGCATCTCCCCTGCCACCTGTCCGGCCTCCCCGGAGACCTCCCCGAATACCCTGATACTGTCTTCCTCCCCTAGCTGGAGGTGCTGCTTCTGGTGCCGGTCTCGCTGCTTGAGGACCTGGTAAGGCTGGTCTGGAGATAGAGCACTCCCTGAACCAATGATCAGGCCCTCCGCAAATAAAACAACCTTGAGATGACCTGCTCACAACTGGAGGTCAGCCACCCCGACTTGAGGAACCCTTCTTAATAGATACAGCCTCTACCCGGATTCGAACCGGCAATCTAACCACCCTTGACGAGCATTGAGTTGAGTCACCCCTCCCGAGCAAGATCTGACAACGAGAGACCAGAACGGGCAACTAGGAGCTAGCAACTCGGTGTTCGTGCTGGAACCTCTGTGGACCTAATCCCTGAGTATCTCTGTCCTAGATGGGCGTACTTATAGAACTGTTCAGTCCTGCCTGGCCCTCTTGCGCTGTTCTCCTTGGGCCTCGCGCATAAAGCTGCTCCAAGTGCGCACGGGCTATGGTCACATAGCATCTAGAAATGAGCAGTCAATTACACAGAAAACCAATAGACTATGATCAATACACAGTGCAAACCTCACTAAAGCCTCATAACAAGCATGATCGGACTCTGCCCTCCTCACCGTGGCGCCAAGATATAGTGGGCATGACAATAATAGACTCATGGAATCTAGCCTCATACTCCGATACCATCATAGAGCCCTGCTCCAATCTCGAGAACTCATCACGAAGCTGATCTCTGACACTCCGTGGAATAAATCTAACCAAAACGGCCTCTAAAAACTCTATCCACATCATCGACGGGGACCCAACTAGCCTAGTCTCCGTGAAAGAACGCCACCACTGTCTAGCCGGTCTATCTAACTGATAGGCAGTGAAGTCGGCTCCTCTCTCCTCCACTAATCCTAGTGCATGCAACCGCTCCCGGTAGGAAATAATAAAATCATGGTCATCCTCCCCGATCACCCCAGAAAACCTCGGCGGTGACAATCTCAGAAATACCCTCAGCATCTTCTGCTCTTGCAATGGCATAACCCCATCTAAAGCGTCCAACTAAACAATGGACGGTGTTGGCGGCTGCTGGACCTCTGGAGCCGCTGCTACGGGCTAACCCTGCTACTGCTGCATACTCCCTATCAATGCTAAAATCTGTGAAAGCATCACCTTAGGGTCAGGGGCAGCAGCTGGTGTGGGCGGTGGCTGGGCTGGTCCCGGTTCCACCAGTTGAGGAGGAATCTCATCTATCTAAGGCTCCGCCTCCAGCTCCAGAGTCCTCACTCTACCTCAGGCTGGTGCCGCAGCCCTACCTCGACCTCGGGGTCGGCCTCTACCCCTAGATAGGGCTCTATCTGTGGGCCCGGGTGTATCACCCCTGACAGCTCTACCGCGCGTGCGAGCCATCCTACTACAAAGTGAAACGCGTAAGATTTCATGAATCAAACCAATCAAACAACAGCGCACAAAAATGATACAAAACAGGAAAACCTCCTAAGGACATCCTGTAGCCTCCTGAAGATAAGTCACGGACGTCTCCGCGCTGATCCACAGGACTCTACTAGATTCTAGCTATGTACAAGTGAGACCGACGAACCTGGCTCTGATACCAAGTTGTCACGACTCAATTTCTTAAGTCATGATGGCGCCTACCAACCTGCCAGTAGGCAAGCCAAACCCTGTCCTAGAACTTGATAGTAATGGGACAGAGGGTGGTAACCAAATCTCAACTAAGCAAAAACATAAGAAAAAGGAACACACAAAGGGAAGGCAGAAGCGAACAAAAAATTATATACAATAAACGATACCTCCCAGATCATGGAAGTCACATGTACAGAACTACTAAAAAGAGTACAAGTCCCATAAGTGGACCACAGAAAAAAGACTGTCTCAAACACGAAAGACAAGCCAAAACATATATACATAAGGAGACAGGTAATCCCAGAATGCCAAGTGCTCACCCTCGCCTCCAGAATAGACTACAGCAGGCTCGATCTCAACGCTGATAACTGGTGCTCGGACCTGCATCACAAAAATAAATGTTGAGTATAGCATGAGTACCAATACAATAGGTACCCAGTAGGCATCATATGCCAACTGAGCAAGGAAGGTAAAAACAGACTGAAAAGATAGAATCAAACAAGAACAGAAGTCCAACAAAGAGAGAGCAGAACAAGCCGCCGATAAATCTAACAATACCTAAACTAAACCTAACTGGGCCCCCCATAAGATCTAGAAGGTACACTCAAGCACAAACAACCAAAACCCGAATAGACCCCCATAAGCTCGACAGGTACACAAAAAAGCTAAATCTACGAGATCAAAGGAAAATCCAACTACGAACTGAAACCACTAACCAACTCGACCAAAAAAACCAGCCAACTCAACTGAAAAAACCAGTTAACTCAACCAAAATTACCAGCCAGCTCAAACCCAGTCAAAAGTATGACTTCCAAATCAGGCCGCCCAACCGGCTAGCAATTCCAGAGGGCTTTGCCCAGCCAGTAGAGTACCAAGGGGCATAAAACCTCCTCCCAAGGCCCTGATATCCAATCGCCCATTCAGCTAACACTCCTGGGGGTCCTGCCCAGCAAGTAGAGAGCACGGGGCATGCCAACTTCGAAGCGAAACTCAAATATCTCATATTTAATTGCCCAGTCGGCTAACACTTTCGGGGGCCCTGCCCTAGCCAGTAGAGCGAGTCAGCTAACACTCCCAAGGGCCCTGCCCAGCCAGTAGAGCTTGTGGGGCGTACCAACTCCGTAGAGGATCTCAAATTCCAAGTCATCAGGGATCATTGTCCACAACCAACCACATCACCATAGAACCAACTCAAAAACACCTGAATTAAGGAAGACACCACGCCTCTGATGACACATCGGCACCACATAAATGGGGAGAGTAACCAGAAGATCACAAGCAATATGAAGCCCAAGCGAGGCTCACACTACAAGACTCAAGTATGCTATTTCGGTCTATAAGGTCCTAGTCCATCCGAATCGATGTCGAATACATACCAAAGACAAAGGGTGCATGGGTCTAACACACCATCACTAGCCTAACCCTCAAAAACTAAAGGCCATAAAAAAATACATCCACACATAAATAAAATAGCCCCATCAGATATCGCAGAGCAACAACACCATAAAACAACTCCCTCCATAGCCACTGGCGTGTCCTACCCAAAATCCTGCCGAAACCAAATCAAGCCTCAAAGCATGGTTCTTCCTCTAAAAAGACAAAGAAGAAACTACTATTTCCCCACACCCCCAACGATCTCACACAAATCAGAATGCATTCACACAATCTAGCTCAATCTAAAAATAAGGGAAGCCGTAACCTTCAAAAAGGCCGGCCGCGCACGCTCCAAATCACTCCGCTGGAGCTTTTCCCTTTTGAACGGCCTTAGACTGCTGTCACGCTATCAGAAATAGAATCACAACATCAGTATGGTCGTTTAGACACTAAAATCATCAAAATTAGAGACAGACCAATTTAGGAGTCAAAATAAGAAAATGTGGGACCCGCTATGGAAATTCTAGAATTGACTTCGTGAAAAAAAACTTAAACCCTCCCCCAAATTTGTGTTCCAAAATAGGACATAATTCGGGGCTCGAAACAGCCGACAAATCAAGAAAACAAAACATGCAAAACTTTACAACAAGAAACATAAAATCAATCTAAACAACCCCAAAAAGGTGAAATTATACCTCAAACGAGGGCTCTTCGACACTATCCAAACCAACCCCCAAATAGCCTACGCAATTCCGGACACCCAGGACTTCGAATCACGAAATTCTGATGAAAAATGAGGGAGAAATCAACTTTCAAACTTATAAAAAGAGGCTGCCTCGCGTCTGGTTTTATAAATAAAGGACCAGATGCACACACCTCGATAAACGTGGCCAAGAGCCCACTAATGCGGAGGGTAAGGAGCTAGACCTCCGCAAACGCAGCTAGACTTCTGCGAACACGGAGAAGAGAAATGCTGAACTCTGCGAACGCGGAGACTATCCCCGAATGCGGAGACAAACAAGGAAGACCTACACGAATGCAAGGCCCTATCCATGAACGCGGAGAACAAATGAGGTCTGAACTCAGCTGCTGCATCAGCTGAATTTTGGCACTTGCCAAAACTCCGATTGGGTGCTCGAGATTCACTCTAAAACTCGTGCATAAAAGAGATATATGCTACCCCATCAAATTCGACGTTCCGGACTCAATGGCACAGTCAAAATTTTCATATGAGGTTATTTTAATAAAAATTAGGCCACACTTCCCAAGCGCCAATTTAGCCAACTTCTAACAAGGGCCTCAGAATTAGATCGAAAGCCTGAGGAAGTACACGAAGGGT